>CABFPE010000281.1:15196-25706 GCA_900660155.1 Hofstenia miamia | reverse complement strand
ATGAATACCATTGGTGCTGCATATTGACTTTCACTGGGTCGAATTATTTTATTGTCAATTAATTAATTAATTCATTAAATATTCTATTGTATTCATCCTTCATCTGCTCCAGCACTCATCTCACTGGCAGTTTTATCAGTTTGTTTGTTGTTGTAATTATCTTGTGTGTTTCACCTAAGCCTGACCCACACTTATTTCTCTATAATTGAATATTCATTTATGTCTCTCCAGCACCTTTCTGAGTTGTAGTAGTTGTGTTTCACTGAAGTGTTGGTATTCCTCCTCCAACAGATTAGGTATTTTATATTGATCTTCTTCATTTGCTTTTGTCCCTCTGCCCTTGAATTGGCTATGGGGAGTACTTGCTACATTGATGGTTTTTGTCCACTCACCCTTGAATCAGCAGTGCGGAGTACCTCCTGTCTTCATTTGTAATTCCTTGAGTTGACCATAAAAACTACTCTGCTCATCAATGTCTTCCATTGTCTTCCAGATGGCTTTGATGCTGGACTTAACATACTTTCTGAGTATTCTTGTTTGTTTTTTTCACATTGATGTTACAATTTGTTGCATTTAGTATCAGTATTATTCCTTTTCCATTTTTTATGGCACACACACTTGATGGCATTGAGACTCTTTTCAAATTGATCCCTTTGTTATCATAGATCATTATATCCACTGTTATCTCTTCTTCTGCTTTAATTTTGTGCATCCTCCATTGATATGGCTGCAGCTTTATGTCTTCTTCCAGTTCAAATACTATTGTTGATATCCTTCCTTCTTGTTCTTTGATTTCAATTTCCTCTTCCCTCACTTTAATTGTTCTATTGGAATAATTTATTATGCATCTGTTTTTTGTTAGGAAGTTGTTGCCTAATATCACCTTATATGGCAATAAATTGTTGTGAGTGTCTATTATTACTAATGGTTGTTCAAAGGTTGTGTTTGCTATCCTGATTTGTACTGAATTGAGCTTGCCTTTTGTGTCTATGTATTCTCTGGATGCTTCAATTAGTCTTTTGTTTGATCATTCTAAATCTTCTCATTTAAATCCCAGTTTCATTGTGCATTTGTCTGTTATTACCAATGTCACCACTCCCATGTCAATTTTTGCCTTTGTCAGTATTCCATTTATCATTATAATTATTGTATTGATATTGTCCAGGTTCATCATGATCATTATTGGTGCTTGGTTTTTTGGAGTCAGCACTTGAGCTAGTTTTTTTATTCTTCTTCTAATAATTCTGCTTCAGACTTGATTACATCCTTGTCTTTGTAGTATTCTTCCTCTTCTCTGATCATGTTAATTTGTTTTCTGCACTCATCTTTCCTGTGTGCCTTCTGTCCACATTTGTAACACTTAATGTCTCTTTCTTGAACTTTCTTTGATTTTCTTTCTTTATTTTTTATGTTGATAAACTTCTCTGTCTTATTTTCCTTATAAGTGTTGGTGTTCACTGTCTGTGTTTTGTAGCTGCTTCACAATTCTGATGGCTTTTCCTTGTTCCATACTACTTTCTTGTACAGTGCTTCTCAAAAGTCTGGAAATACTTTAAAGGCTGCATGCCTTTTTGTCATAGCTTTTAGAAACTGGTGAATGCTATTTATCAGAGCTCACATGAAGGGAATTTAGTTTTCTACAGGCAAAATGTAATTCTGATCACGTTATATACTATTTTCATAGTGATATCAAACAGTACCTATCTTTAATAACAGTAAACTTTTTAATCTGTAACTAATTTTATCATCTTGTTGCATGTTGAATCACCAAATCAACTTCACAATCACTGAGGCTGTGAACAGATCTTTGTGTAGTCCATGGATAGTCTTGTATGTGCTCAGTGTGCAAGTTGGACTTCTCATATTTTNATGTCTCTTTCTTGAACTTTCTTTGATTTTCTTTCTTTATTTTTTATGTTGATAAACTTCTCTGTCTTATTTTCCTTATAAGTGTTGGTGTTCACTGTCTGTGTTTTGTAGCTGCTTCACAATTCTGATGGCTTTTCCTTGTTCCATACTACTTTCTTGTACAGTGCTTCTCAAAAGTCTGGAAATACTTTAAAGGCTGCATGCCTTTTTGTCATAGCTTTTAGAAACTGGTGAATGCGATTTATCAGAGCTCACATGAAGGGAATTTAGTTTTCTACAGGCAAAATGTAATTCTGATCACGTTATATACTATTTTCATAGTGATATCAAACAGTACCTATCTTTAATAACAGTAACTAATTTTATCATCTTGTTGCATGTTGAATCACCAAATCAACTTCACAATCACTGAGGCTGTGAACAGATCTTTGTGTAGTCCATGGATAGTCTTGTATGTGCTCAGTGTGCAAGTTGGACTTCTCATATTTTCATAGTAAAGTTGTATGAGGCAGATGCGTGTTTCTGCGTCCATGATGAATCAGATACTGAAAGCAATAAGCTTCTAACTGTAGTGAGCAAGGTGTGAACATTACTCACTGACATCAAAGAAAACTAAATTCCCTTCAGGTTAGCTCTGATAAATCACATTCACTGGTTTCTAAAAGCTATGACAAAAAGGCACACAGCCTTTAAATTATTTCCAGACTTTTGAGAAGCACTGTAGATATAGGTGTTATTTTCAATTGTTGCATGTATGTCTACAGCTTTTCTAATCATTTTTTCCAATTTGTTATCCACATCAAACTTGATCTCAAATTGTGTTCTAATATTTTCCAGCATTCCCTTACCAATGTTGGAGAAAAGGTTGTATTTTGAGTATTCATTTCCCCTTGAGCTGAGTGTCACTAATAGCTCCACCTGCTGGATGTAATTTCATATATCATCTGTCTTTCTCATCTTTGTTGAGTTTAGTATGATTTGGTATTGGTTTTTAAAGCTTTTGTTTTTGTAGTACTCTATGAAGTCTCTGATCAGTAGTTTGTAGTCTATTTTCATATCAGTATCTAAGAGTAGATAGTATTGGGATGCTGCTCCTGTTAGGTATAATGGGAATCTTGCAGCTGCTGCCTGTTGGTTTACTTTCCTTTTGGCCATTGTGATCTCAAACATTTGCAGCCATTTGAGAAATGTTGGGTTGTAGCTGTCAACCATTCCATTGAATTTTGGCAAGGTTACCTTGCATGGTATTGTTTTGTTATGACTATATTCTGATAGCATTGAGCTCTTGTAGGTTGGTCTCCTTTGTACATTTATCTGTTCAATTATTGTGAGCTGGTTCGTCACTGCTTTCATAATTTTGTCAATGATTTTTTTCTTTTCTTCTTTCTCTTCTTCTTCTACTTCCCTAAATTGTTTTTTAAAATTTGTGGGTGATGCTTGTAGGCTTCTTTCTCTTAGTTGCTTGACTGTTATTTCATGCATTCTTGTTGCCCTCAGATTTTCCTCTTCATTTTCCCATATTGCTCTCAGTTTGTGTCTCAGATCTTCTAGTTCTCATCTCTGGTTTTCGTGATTCTCATCTCTGTCCAGTTCTGTTGATCTGAATTTATCTTTGAGCTGTTCTATTTCTTGGGCTTGTATGTTGTTCTCTAAAATTAGCTGCCTGTTTGCATCTTCTAATTGTTGGCATATGTTTTCCCATTTTGTGTTCTGTTCCTGGAAACATTTGTTTGATTGTGGTAGTTTGGGTGTTAATGCTTTGAGCTCTTTTTAAAAATTGTCACTTTGGTTCTCTAGGAGATTGTCCATTTCAATTTTTAATTCACTCGTGTTTTCATTCTCCTGCTCTAGTTTCACCATTCTTTCCACCAACAATTGTATCTCAGATCTCAGTATTGTTTCTGTTTCATTTGTTTGTTTTACAATATTTAAGACTTTGCTGGATCCTGTTTCTGGGGAAATATGTAGGGCTTCCAGTTCTGTGGGGGATACATCTGTTTCTGAAAGTGTTCCCCTTGGGGTGGGGGTTGTTTTACTTGTGCCTTTCCTGGTGCTACCTTTCCTTCCTCTTGTATTTGTCATTTTGATTAACAATTAGTAGTGGCTAGCAGTTTGGTATGATTCTTTGTGTTTGAACCTGCTTTAAGTTAGGTGTAGTGGTGGTAACTGACTATGTGCTGTATTAGTGGTTCTTCACATGCCTTCTGTTCTCCTCTGTCATGGTTGCTTTTCTTACTTATTGATTCCAAGTCCTGAGTCAGGATGTTGGTTTGTTGATTCTTCTTCTCATTCTTATCTGTTGCAGTCACCATGTAGCATCTGCTACCAGGCTTTAACAAAGAGCTAACTATTATTTTAAGTTATTATTTCTTGTTAGATGCAGGTAGGGATGTACTGATTTGATCTTTTACTCTGATAGGATGTATATTGCTATTAACTTGTATTAATTTCAATTAATCCAATACTGTTTAGGTATAACATTGTCACAGTTTTCGTACCATCACATCACTGTGACTGACTCTGATCTCCAAATCAATCCACAGCTGTGTGCCTCTGTGGTTGATTGAGTTGTTCCAAGTCTCAGCTCAGCAAAGTAACTTATATGTTCCCTATCCTAACTCAGTGCAACCCTCAAGGCTGGATATAAATGACTTAAACTCCATTTGTAATGTGTACTTTTGTATTTCACAACCTGGCAATGTTACTAGCTGCTTAATAAATAGTACTTCAGTCATTACCAAAAAATTTTGGCTTTAATTAATATAAATAAACAAAGTAAATAGTTACTTGCAGCTTCCTACCTTACATTTAGATAACAGTACATGCTCAGTCTATTTATAGTTCACCTAATCTTTCAGGTTAATGTAATATAAATATAATCTACCATAGGCGATCTAGTCTTATCTCTGAAAATCAATTATTTAATACATGCAAATGAATGAATCAATAGTCAGCTAAATGGAGAAAACTCCTATTCATACCCATAACGTAAATGCAGGTTCATGGCTTGGATCAAGGGCCCTTGAATTGCTCCTGATATGTGCCTAAGCCACTACTACTGCATCTACTGTTTAGCTTGACATGATTTAGAAGTAAGCAAACTGAATGAAATCTAAAGATAAGATTTTTGAAGAGTTTACTTCAACAGTTTCCAAATTAATTTCTGCTCTATTTATACTCTAATTCAAAAAGTACCTGTCATTTGAAATTTGAATTTGTTCATCTGCCAAAATGGCTAAAAATAATTGAAGTATTAAGACCCCTTTGTTTTGTCAAATTATTTGTCAACAAGTACTAAGTTGCTATATTGTTTCTTGGTTGCATATCAGGGTTTTTGAGTCGAGTTCGAGTTACTTGGGCCGAGTTTGAGTTTTTACATTTTGCGTTTGAGTTCAAGTAATTTTTTAACTGAGATTCCAAGTTCAATCGAGTTTTTTTTTTAATTCCGAGTTTTTTAGGGTAATAAACATTTATTTTACAATAATTCTAAGCTAAAAAAAAGTTTTTGTGATTGGTAAGAAAATTGATATTTAAAGAAATTTAATTTTTACGCTATTTTCGAGTGGTTTTTGAACGAGTTTGAGTTCAAGTTTTGATGATTTCTCTTCTGAGTTTTTCCAATTGAGTTTTGTGAGCTTATTCGAGTTCGAGTTCTTAACATTCCGAGTACTCGAAAACCCTGTTGCATATTACAAACATAATGATGATATATAAATCTAAATTGTTTTTAATCACTAAATAATTATTTGATCTTAGTTCTGACTAATCATCCATCCTTTTCTTCTTCTAGCAGCATTATGCTTTGGATTATGCTACAATAGCCATGGGATTTGGAATAATTAATAAATACACCTCAGTATTAGAGAACATATAAAGATGGCAGATGTGAAGCTCTTCAAGAAAGTAAATGATTTAGATGGTAAACATTCTTTATGTTCTTTCATGCCCATTAGAACCAACTATGCAAAAAGTAAATTACACAGCAGACAAGTGGCTCATGGAGCATCAGTCAGCTTATTCCCACACAGAAACTTGTGATTTTACTGAAGATTCATTTGAGTTATATTTATATTAAAGATGGTAATCTATAATTCAATAAAAGTTCTTATCTTATTTTGCTGATTTATTTTAAAAATCTTTACACTTTTTAAACAGTTCTTCAAAATGTTAAAATGAATTTTTTAAAATATAACTTCAATTATCTGAATTTAGTAGTTGATAGTCACATGTAAGGGCATATTCAAACAGTACCATTTAGAAAATGTCTACTTTTCACATGAGCACAAATGCATTTATATTATTTCAGAATAATGTCTGAATTCAACTAGTAGACATTTTGGGGAGAATCATTAAACTATTTCTAATAAAAAGTATGCTAACTCAACTAATACATACCATTGCACACACGTTTGGAAAAGTCTACATTCTTCCCAAGTAAAATATTACATCATTACTGTCTATTAAAAACATTTGTATAAAAATCTAATTATGCTATATTGAAATTCAACATTGTTTGCACCAGAGGTAAACCCAAATATTGAACAAACATTCCCTGAAACCAATTTAATGAAAAAATTCAAATGGGGTGTAATATTTTAAATGATTGCTAAACAAATTTCTAATACATTAAACATTTAAAGTATATTAGTAAGCAAGGCATGAAAGAATAACACATTTACAAACACATTCTCCTCAAAATGTTATCCCAATCCATAACTGAACAATAAAAAATATACTAAAATCTGCTAAATATTACCATAGGAGCAAAATTATTATGACAGAAAGAGGGTTTATTAGTGTGTTCAACTGGCTTAAAATCCGGATAATTTCAGTTTCAGCCTTAAATTTAATTTTGAGGAATTTCCTCATCACATTTAATTTCAGTTTTTTGACAAAGTTTATTCTATGCCTTATGAGAAGCTTTTTAACATATATTGGTTCAGTTAAGTACAATTACAAGCTGTAATGACAAATATGCTTAAGGTTAGAGCTGAACATGTAGGGGAGTACATCCTGGTAGAAGAAGTATTGGTAAAAGTAACAGTAACTGGCAAATTGCAAAAAGCAAATCCTACAAAAATAAACACTTACAGTATGTGACAGCAAGTTGTGAACAAGTATGAAAATATGCTTCTTTTAGTTCAGGAAGACAATAAGTTAATTTAGTAAACAATTGTCATATTGAAACCTTTTCAACTGAAAATAAACACATAATAAACATAGATATATGTGAGAATAATCTAAAATTTCGTTGATTCACCCTTGTTTCATAATAAATCTGCCACTCTCTCTGGCATAGATATCACTATTTTTTTACACATTTTTTGCAATTCCTCATCTCTATTCCACACTGAGAGAAATGCAGTGATAATTTCTTTCTTGATAGATGGACAGTGGCTGTGAACATGATGTTTTACAATTGCCTAATGTTTTTGAATCCAGTTTATTTTTGGTGAAGAAGGGGGACCACTAAGGACGCAAACGTTGTTCCCTTTTAGGTGATCAAGGACTTTCCTGTTAACATGGCAAGAAGCATTGTCCTGCTGAAAAGCTCCTTCACCATTCGTGAACCAATCATGCAATTGCAGAAAAACTCTTCTGTTGATGATTTTCTTGATTAATTAATCACTTTTCAGATTTTCCTCAACAACATGCATGCATCCCATACCCTGGAATGAAAAACATGCCCAAATCATCACTTGTCCAGGATGCTTCACCCTCTTGATGATATGCTCCTGCGTTATAATCTTGTGCACCATTCCAACAGATACATTTCAATAACTTGCAATTTGTCTCATTGTCTTGAACATATTTTTGTGTAGTGCAATAATTTCAACTTGCTTGCATTCTCTTTCATTGATAGTTGCCATATCAAAAAGCAAACAAACAATGGATAAAATGATTAATTTATTGATTTTTAAATGATATCATTGCTGTATAAAAAGTCTGAGATGGTTATGGGGCTGTTCAATTCACAATGTCACTAACAATGTTTAGATAATGGGTCAAACCAATGTTTTTAGTGCGTGTTCATAACTTGCTGTCACATACTGTATATGGTAAAACTTTTTATTTAAAAGTCAAGTAACTCAATCACAATTCAATTTATAAGCTGCTAACAATACCATCACAACAAAGTAAAGTTGGCTGCTAAGCAACAACAACAAAAACTATTGGTCCTTTGTTACAAATGCAATTGATTTTTAATGTTGCATATTTTCTTCAAATTATGTTAACATAGATTTATTAATGCATTAGTTGTTGCCTGCTGAACACATGGGTATTCAGGTAAATACAGGTACAGGTCAGTGGTGTAGTGCTAGTCTTAAGAAGGGGGCTCTTGCAGCTGCACTGACATTGCAGGCCATAGCTTCCTTAACACGCAATACTTTAATAATTTAAAATATGATAAGATAATCTATATTCATTTGCATTTTTTACAATATTTAACTGATATTTCAATTGAATAGCGTCATTAACTACTAAGTAGAATAAAAATATGAATAATTACAAAAATGAAAAAAACACTGGCTCTGGATAGTTTAATAATTTCAATTTATTGTATAGTCATTATTATAAAATGTATATCCTATCCATGATCTACCTGATATAAACTTTTGTTTGAGAATTAATGATTTTAATTGTTTCTTGAATTTCTTTGGGTTGTCTATTATTTTAATATATTTTGGAGTATTACAATTATAAATTGTAGTATTAATAAAGGATTGTCTCATGATATTTTTATAAATTTAACATGTGAATAGTTTTTTGATCGTTTATTTTGCTGCAGAAGTCTGTTGAAAATGAGAAAGATATTTCATTGTAGGGTGGAATTTTGTTTATGAATTTGAAGAAATAAATAATATTGTAAATAATTAACTCTTGTGGAAAAGAATAGATTTACAAATACATTCTTTTGTTTTAAAATAGTTTTTATTACAAAAATTTAATGCCCATTTTAGTTACACTCAAAGCTTTTTTATCATTAGGCTGTGTACATTAGTATATAAGACATTGTGATTTGAAATTAAGCTTTGAATCTATTGTTACTCCTAGATATTTGAATTTATTAACAGATATAACAGATGTATTATTGAAATTAATCAAATATTCAGAGATGTCCATTTTTCAAAAGGTTGTATTATGCAAAATTCAGTTTGTTTCATGTTAATACACAATCTATACATGCTAAAATAGTTGCATAATTTTATACAATTTGATTCAATAACTTTACTGCTTAAACCAAGGATTTGCTTCCACAGTAAATAGATGTATCATCAGTAGTAACAATTGGGCAGAAGCACAATACACAAATTGACCTTTTGACCTTGGTGCACATGGATATAATGTAATTGTGTACTTTGGCCATCTGTGTATCTCTGACGTCATTGGAATATGTTGCTTTTTGGTTGGCAAGCAATTTTGTTTGCAGTCTATTGTTTAAAATGTAACCAATTTTTTTATACACATAGAGGTTGAGAAATTTTTGAAAATCCCAAGAGATTAGAATTGTTACAATCTATTGTTCAAAATGTAACCAATTTTTATAGGCATTAAGTAAATAATTTTAAAAATATAAATAAATGCTTCCACAGATGCATACTCTCACCATACAGAGAAAACGAACATTTATAAATAATAAATTTATTTACAAAGAAAATATAAAATGCACTACTAAATGATAAAGTTCATATAGCAAATTTCATCTACAGTCCAATGAACAATGATAATATTCATCAAACCTTCATGTTGGGATGTGAATGCTGCAGGAAACAAATGCAATGTGTATTTGCACATTATGAATTTCACATGGTAGTATCTAAATTAATGATTAATATACAAGTCAAATGAAGTGATAGATCACAGTATGAAACACATGACAATTAAAAGTTTAAACAAATTCAATTAAAAATGTTTATTAACAAACAAAAAACGTTTATGTGTATGATAAAGTATATAATTAATTTAACATCAGACTGCAAATTTGGAGCAATTCATTAAAATAAAATTGATTACATTTTTAAAGAAACTAACTAGAAATAATATTGCAAAAAAAGGGTTAAGAATCAAAACAATATCTGAGATTTAATTAAAAAATAGCTTAACAAAAAGTTTAGAATCTTTCAGGGTAGTTCTTTCATCAATGTGAAATTCCATTAATCCACTCTATGTATAAAGTTGCATACTCTAATAATGTCAACATAGTTTATCTATGGCCATTGTTCAAGTGTCAAAATTTAACAAATTATAAACATGGTACAACCATGTAAAATTCCATTATGCTGCTGTGCATAATTTTTTATCTATTGTTCAAATGTCAAAATGTATCCAATCGTAAAAATTGTTATCTATCAAACATGAAATCCAAATCACTTTTAACAATTAAATAAAACACTTTCAAATCATATAAAACTAGAATTTTTTGACAAGTTGGAAAACAATCTCCATTATTATTACAACATGTTTTTCCCAAATTATACAATTATGTAAATGAAAGATGCTACAAAATGAAAATGTTAATAAAGTAAAATGATTTATCAAACACTGTCTCTGGTACAAATGAAATAAATATTTTTCACTACGTATTTCTCATTGAATTCAAGAATAAAATATTTGCAAATAGGAATTTTCATATGAAACA
>CABFPE010000281.1:2988-13689 GCA_900660155.1 Hofstenia miamia | reverse complement strand
ACCGGATTTTAACTTAATTTCTCTAATAAATGTTTTAAAATCACATGGAGATTGAGTATTTTTAAAAATAAATCTGATATTGTTAGAGTTTCTAAGGCATAGCATTGGAGAGAATGCCAATATATTTTGGATTTCCAAGTATTTTTCCACTAAATATGTACAGTTTTTAGGTACTGCTATAAGTTTTAATACATCTGACACTTTTTCTTTTGTAATGGTTTCACTAGTACATGTTTTAACACAATTGACAACTACATGTATTTGTTTTGCATAATATTTTGAATTTGCATACACCTCCAATTTACATTTCTAAATGCATAGATCTCAAAACTATATTCCAAAAAAATGCTAATAATCAGAATATGTAAAAGAAAAATTTGTAATGTTTTAAGTTTTCTTTTTTGGATTTATTTTCTCTATGATGCTTTCAGAATGATGTGTGATTAGAAGCAATTCTCCTTTACAAAATATATTTTCAACAAGTTTAATACAAATTTCTGTTAGCAAAGATATTAAATGTGTGAAATTTTTATATTATTTTGTAATCACATGAAACAAAGTTAGTAATATTAACGTTTTAAAATACAAAAATAACTTACATTATTGAATGAATTCAACCATTATCACTTGAATCATTGTGAAAACTGAATACTTCATGAGAGTTTTAGTATAAACTTTAAAAAATGAGAAAGAAAAACGTACATACACTTAAATTCGACAATTCCTTATTGTATATTCAGAGTTTTTTGTATTTCAAAGCATTAATGGCTTTGTTTCTATATGTTTTATTTAATATTGCACATAAATACCCATTTTAAGGCATTCTACAAATTACATTATGTAGGTGAACAAAAAATTTTACTATTAGCTGAAAAGATTACACAATATATAGAATACACATTAATAAACATCATTTGACAAGATGACTTCTACTGTTAATTTATATCCTCCTGTACATAAAGATATTTTTTCCAACATTTAGTTTTAGTACACTTACATACATTACGCCCTGCTGGCTAATTTTCCATAAATTATTCCACACGTCTTGATTGCTCACAGGGTCAATGTACAGTGCTTAACATGTTTTTAACATTACATGTAAAAGGCCACAAATGTTTTCAAAAATGCTGCATACACCCATGTTATTATTACCATCTAATCTATCCATAAAAAATTCCTAATATTTCAACTGTTTACAATATACAATGTTTAATTCAAAATCATTACATGTGAAAAGCTGCATTTCGTTTTCAAAGTATGCTATTTTGTTGTAAAAAATTCCATATGTTTAATTCATTTTCACAAAATGTGGGGAAAATATTCATTGTACTTAAAGCTATAATACATGATAAAAGCAAGCTACATGTTTTTCAGAAAAAGTAAAATATGGTTTATGTATAAAAACAAATTAAATTTACAATCACGTAAAATTTAGACTTTCCCATTAAAAGAAAAAATAGTTTTAAGAGTGAGTAAGTATGGTTTTTATGTATAAAAATACAATTTTGATTCCTAAATATTAATCGTAGAAATTAAACAAAAAAGACATTTTGATAATAGAATGTTTAGAATTTTATAGACATTGGTAAAAAATGCAATGTCTAGCTTAAACAAGAAATAAAAATCGTCATTTTCAGAATCAAAAACTAGATATTTAAGCAAGTATGGTAAAACCCACATTTTAAATTAAGATAAAAATACACATATATTCTACATGTTCCACTTATAATTATGGTAAATTACAGTAGGAAAATTGTCTATGTTTTAGTTCATCTGGTCCCCATTTGTTTTCAGCACCTGCTAGATGTGTATTTTTTCTTCATTCACCATGTATCCTCTATTCCACTACATGTTCAATGATTAAATCTATAAGTTGAGATTTAGACACTGCTTTCATACATTATTGACTATTAAATATAGTAGATTAATAATTACAATCACATGTTTTTCTATCATTTTCAAATTAATTATAGCAAGACATGAGGAATTGATAATAGCAATGTGAGAAAACTAATATGTCCCCATGAATATTTTTGAAAACTGACGTCCTTGATTAACACCATGCATTGTCTCTTGCCTCAATGAATAATTCAATAACATAGAGCCAACACATGTTCTTACTTTTTTAAAACATGGAATGAGAGAAAAACGTTCACCTTTTTATTCTCTTTTCATGAATACATAAGGAATTTACATAATTGTAAACTGAACACAGCATCAATGTTATACATTTTAATATTCCATACTAACCAGTTCTGCTAATCATCATTTGTGGATGGGAAAGTGGAATACATCATGTACAATACTCTCTTTCCTCTTGTCAGGCTAGCAGTAGAGACTAAAATACATTTTTTAATTTTAAACACACTAACAAAGGATTTTACCTCAAAAATGTTTATACCATTATGTGCTAGTGAGGAAATCAAGCTTTTT
This sequence comes from Hofstenia miamia, assembly GCA_900660155.1. Classification (NCBI taxonomy): domain Eukaryota; kingdom Metazoa; phylum Xenacoelomorpha; order Acoela; family Hofsteniidae; genus Hofstenia; species Hofstenia miamia. The sequence goes on along the minus strand of CABFPE010000281.1, from coordinate 11,256 downwards.
TATTGTTATACATCATCATTGATATGTGAATCTTTCATTGGAAGATATATATAATTTCATCCTGTATTTGTAGAAGGCAAAATTTTGTGGTTTACAAAACTAAATAATCCATAGCAAAATATATATATAATTAATTTCTTTTACCATTTATTGTATGAGATTCATCAATGGTGAGGAGACATTTTTTGCAAAAACTTATTTGATAAAGAATCAAGCTGGAAGCATATATCATTCAATCAGAAATCTCTAAACAAATCATTATGTGTAATATACTTGTAGTATATATTATACCTGGGTGTTATAACAAACAAAATGTTTTTTGAAGGAGACATTTTTTTCTAATTTGAGGAGAATATATCATAATTTTGTAGCATCATCCAAAAAGCAACTAAGCTGCTAGTAAAGGAACAATGTTGAATGATTAACATTAATTGATTAATTGATTGTAAAATTTAGTTATTGATCTTAGTTATTTTTGTAAGATGCAACTAAGCTTTAATATTGTTCAAATTAAGAAAACTTGTTAGCCGATCAAGATAAATTTGACAAATTAAATTGAGCGAAATAACGCTTACGTAGGAACAGCCATTTTGGCAGACGAATCATTTGAAATTTAAAATCAGCAGGTACTTTTGTAGAATTTTTATAAATAGCATTGATTCAACCAGAATTTTGATGAACAATAAATTCTTCGGAGTTTATTTTATTTTTCATTCTACTCTTATCTGGTTTGATTATTTAGTAAAATGTGCAGCTAGGCAAGTTGTGTCGAGTAGTGGCTGGATTCCATCACGGGATCGATTCTAAGGGTCCTTGTGCCAGTCACGAAACCGCACTTATGTTACGGTTAGGAGTTTTTCGATTCTTGCCTAGTCTGACTATCGATCAATACATGTATGAAATAATCAATGCTTGAAACGACTGGATAGTCGACACTTAGGGATATATATATGTTCTTAAATGTAGGAGACTCGACTATAATTGACTTGATAAATGACCTTACATGTAATACTATTAAATGTAGGTGTAGGAAACTGCAATCTTATTACTTAAATCATTAAGCCAACAGTTTTATGGTAATGGCTATTTTAATATTTTGTAAATGCAGTTAGTGTCAATGCCCGGTTGCTTTATTAAATAAAAACAACAAACACTTTACAACTTTGAGTTTAAGTCAGTTACAACTTTACTTGAGTGCACACACCGAGCTAACGTAAGGTACACATAATTAGTTCCAGTTGAGCTGAGGTGGTGCTGTGGACTCAATCATCGGTTTGAAAGGAGAGGAGCTGTCTTGTGGAGATCAGCTTCGGGCAGGAGCCCATGGAAAAACTGAAGAGGAAACGTCATACTGCTCTGTCACCTAAACAGTGATGGTTAATACTCAGTCAGTTAATTAACATAACTAATTAATAAGAGAAGAAGGTCTGATGGTTCAACAAATTGGTAACACCTCACCCGCAATTTTCTGAGTACTCATTATCAGTAGTTAGACACTGCGTAATAAGCTAGGTGGAGGATGTTACAATTAGTATCTGTTGATGACAATACTTTTGACAAAACGAGGGGCAAAATCACTTCCATTATTGTTAGCTGCCATATTGGCAGATGATAGTTCAAATTTGAAATCAACAGGTACTTTTCTGAATTTGCTATAAATAGATTCAAAACCTTGTAAGCAATTGATAAAGAATTCTATTTGGAATTCTTATTTTGTTCTGCTAATATGGTTTGAATATTTATTACAATATCAAGCTAAACAAGTGGTGTTTAGTAGTGGTCTGGATCCATCATCAAGATCAATTCTAGGGTCTTTGTGCCAGACTATGAAAGTGCATTTAAGGTAGGTATAAGGGTTTTTCTCTCGTTTAGTTGACTAGCAATCACTCAGTACATGTATTAAAAAAAATGAATTCAAAATAGGGTTGGATGACCAAAACCTAGGTAATATATTATTACTATTTCAGATCCAAATTAGTGACTATAAAATGACTGATAAAGTGACCAAACATGTACTAATTCATAAATGTAGGTTAGGAAGCTGCTCAATATTAAACTATTTACATGTAATATTAATTAAGCAGCTAGTAACAAGTCTGGTTGCACATCCATGAAAAGCTTTTACATAAATAGAGTCTAAGTTGAATTGTGTCTTGCCTTGAGTATACACCAAGCTAGGATAAGGTACACATAAGTTATATCATTGAGCTGAGTGGTGGAACTCAACCAAGTGGATCATTGATGGACTGGTGAAACTGGATGTGGAGATCAGCTTTGGGCGGATGCCCACTATCAATCTTTGGAGAGATTGCTGTATGGCTTTGTCACCTAAATAGTGAATAGTTAAATCTAGTTATGTTATGCTAACAGAAGTGAACAAGAGCTAAACAGTATCTAGTTAGTAAATCCCTACCTGCAGAGACACAACTAATGTTATATAGTAACAGAGCATAAACAGTAGCAATGCCTGGTAGAGGATGGTTTGGAACAAGGATCCAAGAATTATTCCCATTATGGGATCCTCACCACTACTGAACACTAACCATTAAGCTGAACATTGTAGTTTATAATCAAACCATAATAAAGTAAAGATAAGAATTCCAAATAATTTTATTTAACAAATTTTATAATGGATTTGCTCTATTTATACCTGAGTTCAAAAAGTACCTGTTTATTGTGAATTTCAAATTATTCATCTATAAAGATGGCTAAAAATAATGGAAGCAAATTCACCCCCTTTTGTCTTGCCAAATTAGTCAAATCAACAAATACTAATTGTTAATCTTTTCACTGATAATTTCTTAGTTGCATTATACAAAAGTAATTTATGATGATAATTAATTTATAATTTATTTTTAATGAAATTTCAGTTTGATCTTAATTCTTCTCTGACTGACTATTTTCTTTAGCAGCTTGATTAGTTTTGGATTATGCTACACAATGTTCAATAATTTGGCATTTATCTTGCATAATCATTGATTTGAAGATCAAACAAAGGTGGTGTTTTCAAAGTTGATGAAATCAGTTACTCTCTGCTACCATGCAAAATTATAACACAAATACAAATATTACTTTATTGTCCAATTGTTTACATTTAAGTAAAAATAGATGCTTAAAACAAAATATAAACTAACTGCTGACAGGTTGTTTGTAGCATGCAAAGTTCACAGTGACCTTGTTGGCCACATTTATTGCTTTTCTTTTTTTATCTATTGGAAATTTGTTGACTACTGCCTGTGTTGTATCCTTTAGTTACACTCTGATGCAATAAATAAATTTCAGAGTAAAATCCTTATAAGTCAAACTTGCCCATGTAGAATTGCCAAGGTCTATATATCTTTATAGCCATGTTTGGAGGGTTATCAGGTAACATAGAGACTCTTGTCTTTGTCTTTGTGTCAATCATTTTGCTGTGGAGTTGACATTGGGGATATGGCTCATTTTTGTCTCAGCAGTGATAGCATTGTTGGTAGTATAGATCTCATGGAATTTGTACTTTGAGTTGTTCTATTTTTTGATATTCTTCAATAATAATGTGATGATGCTAAAATTTTGTTCTTGAAATTGCTTTGTGTATTTTACTCCTGCTCTAGGAGAGAACATGGTGTTACTATGAGTGGCAGCAAGTAATGTCTTAGACTGTGGTAAAATCAGTTCTCTCACATCTTTTGTTATTCAAATGCTTAATGAAGAAGTTTCAGAATTTTCTAGGTGGTATATAACACATTATAACAGTGACATAACTAATTTCTTTACAGTTCATGCACCAAGGAGTGTATGTGGGTACTTTTAAGAGCTAGAAGCTTTATATATAATTGAATTATTGTCTTTTGTATTTCTTTTATAAAGTTAACTGAGATAATGCAGTAAAGCTCTTTAATGTTGCATTCATTACACTGTTTTGCCCTATTTATACACAAATTAATAATAAAAAAACAATCAGTTAAACTGTCAATATCAGAAAGGTTTACAAAATTGAAATTCAAAAATGAACATTGACTAAAAAATTTACCAAAAATTCTAAACTAAACCTAATTGAGTCAAAGAGAATGAATGAGTTTTAAGATCAATTGCGAGTTTTTGGGGTGATGGTGTCACAATCTATATATAGATATGAGATAATGCAATTAATAGAACAAATCCAACCTCTAAGAAACAAAAATATCTGCAGAGTATTCTTGGATTCACAAATTACTAACATGCATTTATTCCAAAGCTTGCAAAAAACTCATCAAATGTTTAATATTCTCAATGGAAAATCTGAATTTGACTGGAGCTAGAAAAAAGTTGAATATGTTAAAAGCTTCATGAGAAAAAATTTCATCACTAAACAGTTCTGCCATAGTGGACAAATATACTCAATACAGATGCAAGAACTGTGGCTATAGGTGCTACACTCACCTAACTACAAAATAAAGAAGAAAACCTATCCAGTATTTCTATTGGAAACTCAAAGCTAGCAAGCTAAAATATGGCTCTAGTTAAATCTTTAAAAATATTTCATCATTTCCTAATTGGACAAAAGAGCTTCACATTCCACACTAAGAACAACAGTTTATGCTGGTTAAAAAAATAATCTGGAAATTTGTCGACAATTATCTCAAGATGGATAGAATACCTCAGTGACTTTAAGTTTATCATCACACATAGAAAAGGAAGACTTCATAGCAATGCTGATCTGCTGACTGCTTTAGTGCAATACCAATGAGAAATTACTAAACCTGAGCAAAATAGAGTTTGAATCAGCTTTATACTGCAAAACCAGTACAAAGAAATCACTGAAATTAATGATGAAAATAATAGAAAACCAATACTGCTGCTACTTGTGATCATGGTCCCTGAAGAGATAACATCAACTAAAATAGCAGAGGCCCAAAGAAATGACATCTTCCTAAAAGAAATCATTTTATAATTCATGATAACATTGAAAGCTTCTTAGCAATATTACAAAAAACACCAGTGGTTACTTACTGAAAAAGGAATCCTTTATTCAAAATAAGAAACCTCAAATAATATCACTCTAACTAATTAATATAAAAGAGAACTTGTTAAAAAATTTCATGAAAAAGCACATACTGGAGTTTACCAAAGAGAAATAACTGTTCATGAATACTTTGTCACAATGTATTTAAGAAAAACCATCAAGGAGATCATCACCAAGTGCCAAACATGTATCCTCCAAAATCAACAATGCTTCTTAAAACAAAGGGCAGAGTTTGAGAAAATAACATTAGATCAAATGAATCAAATTGTAAACTAGGACATCTAACAGCTATCTAAAGCCAAAGAAGGTTATTCCTATGTTCTGTTACTAGTGGCCAATTTCACAAAATATATCCAAGTGATCTCCTTGAAAAATGTTAAAGCTCAAACCATTGCAGGCACTATTATAAAAGATTGGAAATATGTATTCAGACCTATGGAAATGCTAATCAGAACCAATGAGTCCAATTTGAAAGCAAACTGTTTCAATGCCTAATTGATATCCTTAAACTCATTCACAGTCACACAAGGAAATGAAGGTGTTGAAGGTATCAACTGAATTCTCTTTAAACTCATGTGAGCTACTACAGCAAATATTGAAGGAAATGAATGGAGGGTTGTACTCCCCATGATTGAATATTTTTACAACACCTCTACCAATGCCACAACAAAGATAACAACTTATAAAGCTCTATGCAACCATGAGGTCCAATAATCAAGGATTACTGTAAGTAACTAAAAGAAAAACTCCAACTAATGCATGAAATCATATGTGCCAATACCAAAAAGAGTTCCACCAGATAACAAAAAACTAAAACTAATCTATATATTGCGAACTTTACAAAGCAGATGACCTAGTTTAACAATTCCAACCTGGAGTTATTACCACAGCTAAACAAGTCTGAAAATTGGCAACAAACTGGCTCGGTCTGCTTAAGAAAAAAGGTGCTTTCTCACAATAGTTACCTTTTAAAAAACAGAAAAATTACTGACTTTCAAAACTTAACTCATACTGCTAAAAACATCAAACACTAGAATAGATAACATGAAAAACTTCGCCCTCCTAACATCAATAACATAGAAACTTACAAAACTACTTTCTTGAAAAATTAACAAAAAATGAAATGGAAAAATCTCTGAGCAACCTAAAAACATTCTGAAACCAATGTGTACACAACTGAGTCATACATCTAAACAATATATTCTTGGTAAACAATGGCTTATTAACATTATATCTTTGCTTTTAGAAGATGAAAAGTGTCTGCAGGACAACTTGTCCCCCAGACATTTAAGCTAGCTAAGCAGATCTCCTCCAGTAAATATGAAGAAGGTCATGTGAAGCAGTCTCATGTCGTAGTAAGTATTGGTTCATCAGACTTGGACTCTGAGACTATTTCAATCCCTGACGTCTTTACTAGACTAAATGCAGCAAGTACAGACCAAGGGATTAGTAAATGTCTTCCATCAAGATCTAGAATCCTAACCACGTAAAATAGAGCAGGTAAAAAGAGCTCTACCGCCTTTGCAATTTTTACATTGAAGTGTATCTGGAAAACTTCCACATCATCTGCCAGTCCACTTTGGAAAGTACCTCCATCACATTTAAAAACAGTATTACTAATCTCCTGTTCTAGTTAATAGTAATTTTCCAGAGAATCATTACAGAAGAAAGAATCATGATCCTTCATATTCAAACTGTCGAGATATTAGATCCACACTACATTCAAACAAAGGTTACAGAAATACACTGCAAATTCTTGTTTAGCCCGTCCTAACAAGCTATTGATTGCATATACCAATGATGGCTAAAAATATAAGCTATATATATATATATATATATATATATATATATATAATCAGACTTGTCAATGAGCCAAGCTGAACCGAGCTTGAACACTGAATTAGATATACACAGAAATGAACACGGGCCATATTTATTAGGCCCGGCCCGTCAACTATTATTTCAATCCCGTTTTCGGCCCGTGTTGGAATTTTTGTAGCCCGTTTTCAGCCCGTCAAAATTTATTGATCTATTTCAACACATTAATTTTTGGCTGTAGCACTAAGTCCAATTTTACTACAACCTCTTTCCGACTGAGCAGAAGTTGCTTGGATGACATATATCTTCAATGCAACATTTCACAAAGTTAGATAGTTGCTTCTATTGAGATTTCAAAAATGTATATTTACAAGCTTGTTACAATTCAATTTGGCACCTAAAACAATCCTAGAATAGAATTTTAATACATATTTAAAATGAATAGAATTATTTCAAGGCCTACGCACGTATTTTCAGACATGTTATCATTAACTAAGGCATGTCTTAACTGCATCATTGAATTGTTTACGAAAACCAAAAGGTGTAAGAAGCCTGGGGAACCATTGCGCCTAACCAGCCAAAGCAAGCTTCGAGCTGAGCGAAATCGAATATTCATGCAGGCCTGCGCCTTAAAATATGTCGACTGCGGGTTGCAATCTGATTCTCAATTTTGTAGCTAGTCTTGTAGAATAGTGTTTTTGAAGTAATTTTCAGGTATGTTATTGGTTAGTTTTGCAGCTTGTGTTGTAAAAACTAATCTACGCGTTGATTTTCTACCAATAGGATTTCGAGATTTTGAAAGCCATTTGGAACATACTGATTTATTTTTCGACCATTGTAGGCGAGACCACTAGAGGTCAAGAAATAAACTGTGGTTTGGGGACTGGTTGGGTCGATTTCAGAATCTACATGAGCAGCGTAATGGGTGGCGTCAATTTTTGAGAATTTAATTTATAATGATACCAACAAATCAACCGCTTCTTATAACCTCCCATTTTTTATTATTAAACGTTTTTTTCCTATTTTTGGAGAACAATTGTTAATCGCATTTAATCAATGTATTATTGATGGTGAATTTCCAGACTTGCTAAAAAAATCAGATATAACTCCTATATTTAAAAAAGGTGACAACCTAAACGCAAAAAATTATAGACCAATTTGTATTACACATCCTTTTAGCAAACTCTTTGAAAAACTATTGTATGTTCAAATAAACGCATTCCTAAAATCTGAAAACATCCTATCACATAAACAATTTGGATTTCGCAATGGCCATAGCACCCAAGACGCAATTCTATCTATTACTCAACAAGTAAAGTCTAATATATCTCACAATAACTGCAGTAGTGTAGCATTATTAGATTTAAGTAAGGCATTCAATTCAATGAATTTTGATATTTTGCAAGACAAGCTTATAAATTATAATTTTGGTGCTAACTCAATTAATTTAATCATGAACTTTTTAA
>CABFPE010000280.1:1007872-1031654 GCA_900660155.1 Hofstenia miamia | reverse complement strand
TAGAGAATTGTTTGGTCAATTTGAAGCAGAAGGCCCTAACTCGAATCGTGCGCTATGTACTATTGGATTTCAGACCCAGAGGGCGCTGTGTACACTTATTTCCTAATTCACATAGTACACAGTGCCCGATATATATGTATACCTATATATATATATATATATATATATATATATGCAAGACAGGTCCGCTGCCGCGTTTGTTCACAATCGAAGAAAAACAGTGCCATGCAGATGCTACTATTGAGTACTTAGCAACATTTCACTAACAGCACATTTTTTGCGTCGCTTCAAAACGACGGATGACATATAGGTCCATCACCCACAACAAAAACAATCAAAACAATGAACTCAAAGATGACAAAGACTGCGTTCCATTTGTAAGTAAGGTCATTGTGTTGATGGAGTGTGAATGAGATAATTTTTATTGATTATCTTAAAAATAAAAACTAACTTATGAACTTAACCGACGCTGGAAAGAAAGCAAAACGATAACATTTGACTAAAAAATGTTGTTTCATCAAGATAATCCTCCAACAGCCCGCAAACCTGCCATTACAATGGATATAACTTATATCTAGCTTCCTCTGATAATTTTCTGAACCCTAACGTGAAAAAATAACTCGTCCAAAAATTTTTTCTAGTGATGAAGAGATGTTAAGTTAATGGTTATTGTGAGAATCCAGACAGGTATTATAAAAAAAGCTATTGAACGTGGCTGAGAAGAGTGGATAGAGGTGGCAGAAGACTAAGTAAACAAGTTTTGCCTTGTTGGTACGGGTAGTTTTGAAACCCCGTTGAAATACGACAAATTACGATTCGATGCATAATATACCAGTTAATAGCAGCATTTAAATAAAACCTAATTGAAATCGACAGGAAGGGATGGTGACCTACCTAATATTTCGCCAAAAAATCCCTAAAAATATCCAAGTTGACATTTTGTAAATATGTAATGAAAATCGAACATTTGAAAAGTAAGATATTAAAACGATAGCTTCAATTACAAAAACGAAAATCTCACCTGAATATGTCATAGATAGACCGGTAGCTATGGTGAGCTACGAGCTCGTCATATGTTCCACTCCCTCCTGTATTAAGAATTTCATTTTTGTTGAAAATTCCCCACCGTAAAATGAACACCTAAAATATATGATATAAAAGAGTAAAACGCTAAAACCTCTCAAACTCAAATTTAATTTAATTAATATTTCGTTACGATAAAAAATTATTTGATTAGAAAAAAATGAAAAAATCATTTTTCAATTATATCATTCGATAATTTAAGAGTGATGCTAAGCAAAAATAGCATTTAAAAGCACAAGCTTAGTTCAAGGAATTACGTATTAAATATCTGGATTAGTTAAAATTTCTGCTCTATTACTTGCTATACATGTCTGCATTGTGGTAGCAGGTCTTTGTTTAAATGCTATAAGGATGATAACAGCCAATGCGATAATATTAGACATTTGATTTCTAGCGGAGGCCGAGATATCTATTTACGCTAAAACTAATACAAGATAACTACAATATTTACCATCCAAGCAAACAAAAATTTTAATTTTATGATTTGTAGATTTGTTTAAATAAATTTTAATAATTGTGAAATTATCATTAAAATACATTCAAAAGCAAAACATACATGAACATAATGAATTTCTGTTAACGAAATCTAACAATTTACGACTTGGACATTCTCTCGACTAAAACCGCTCTTAAACAGTAAATTGTTTAAAAAATATTTGATATATTGCTAAGCACTTTTGCATTACCAGTACACTTTCAATTTTAACACGAAAAGTTTCGCAGATTGACTCAACAGAAATGCTTAGTAGAAAAAACGGTATGCAAAATTAAGAAATTTCAGACGTTTTAATTTACTTAGATTAATCTGGTCAAAAATGCATTTGCTGAGGCCTCAGTGTATTCTTGTGAATAATTGTAAAGACATTTTGTAATACATCCAGCAACGGAAACTCATCCTATTCGCACAGTACACGATTAAAAAAAAAGAAGAGTATGTCTTGCTCAGAAATACCAGTAGAAAACTTTTTTTTGCAAACTTGCCGACCACAATCAATATCAGCCTCAGCCAAGTGTTCAAGTTACAAGATTAATCGAGTCTAATGAATGTGATTCGTTTTCGGCAACAATTTTAGAATCATTACTACGAATTACAGACAATATCCAAAGCATTTCACTTGTCATTATATGAAAAGTTGCCCACAAAGAGTCAAGATGATATCGTTTGAATGGGAGAAATGTCTAAGATGCATCATACGATCACCATTGTGGTAGAGAATTGACAGTTTCTCTTGTTAGAGAATGAATCCTGAACTTAATACTTATTGTACACATATAATGAGGAAGATGCATCAAGTCTCCGAAGATTGAAGATACTCTGTTAACTGATTCTATCAGGGTCAATAAAAAGTTTGTTCACCAAACTTAACTAACATTTGTAATCTTACAAAACTTAATAGTTATCAAAGAAGATCGCAGTGTCCTTTGTCTTTTTAGTGCGCATAAATGATATTTCTTAGAAATTACCATATACATTTATATATAGGTTGCGCTATTTTACAACATAATGAGTTATTAGAAAAGCTTACTTCAATAATCAAAGCTACCAAAATATTCACCAACAAGACATTAGAAACAATCCACCACACAACGATGTATATTTGAGACCATCTGAAATAAAATTAATGAATTTGATATTTTAAACAAAGAACACGAACGGCAATTTAAATAAACAAATTATAAATAGAAATTATAAATACAAAGTCTATTAAGAAATTAAGGAGAACTATTCTAGGAAAAACGAAAAAAATGACAATGAGGAAATACTATTAAAATACATGTACATAGGTAAGTGATAGGCCACGCGCTGTTAAAAAATGAATAAATCACTTGTTTGTTTATTTTTAGGATTCCGGGTAACCATGCTGGTCAATGGCACTGGGATTAACATGAGACTGGGATTTCAAAAGAAAAAATGGAATAACGCATTTTCGAATATTACTAATTGTTTTTGCCAATTGTGGCCCAATAGAAGTTACGCCGTGGGTCAACAAGAGGCAAGGAGTGTTATTGGGATTGTTATTGGACCAAATGCAGGGTTGGTTTTAACAATTACAAGGCCCAATGCAAAAACGAATTATACAGCACGTGCTCTGGACTTGGATAAGGATATTAAGTGAAAATTAATTAATTATTCAGTCCAATCTTAAATGGAATATGAACACAAATCACATAGTAACAAAAGCTTCGAAAAGAATTTTCTTTATACCAATAGACATGGTATGCCAGTTTCAGCTTGTCTGACAGTATATAAATCACTGATCAGATCAGTACTGCAATATTGCTGCGCAGTCTGCGTGCACAGAAGCGAGTTTTGGGAATTTTCCTACGAGAATTAGAGTACATGGATGCATGTCAGATTCTCCAGCTTGAATCGCTGTTTAGTCGGCGAGAAAACATTTGCCAGAAAATATATCAGGAATGCCTAATGGAATAACATCCACTTAATTATCTTATCCCCACATTTACAGTCAGAGAGCATAAACCACGGAATTCACACCAAATACAAGTACCGTTTTCTCGTCGACACAGAACAGAGAAAGCTTTTATCACACAAGAAACCTTACGGAAAAAAACATACTAGAAACTGCTGTACGTAACACTGGTGATTTTGTATTTTCGACTTTTGGTTTGCAAAGAATATAATACAATAACATTTTTTTAAAATTTTAGTGTTGGATGACGCAAATCTAGAAAACATTTTATCGTGATATTAGGCACATTTTGTTTAAAAGTTGGCTCCTTGGCATTCATTCAATGAAATAAAACTACAGAAAATTTTGATGGCCATGAAGGAAAATAGCGTTTTATAGGTCTGAACTTAGTCGTATGTACATCAAAACAAGCATAATTTTACGTCAATGTGAGAAATATTAAATTTGTTAGTCGCAAGTAATTATTTGGGTGACTGAATTTACCTAAATGGTAAGTTAAGAGATAAAGCACCCGAACAGTTACAATTTTTTCAATTTTATTTTCCGTAATCAGTTTTAACGACGTAATAGATCACAAACACCGAAGAACATAAAAGTACAAAAACACACAGATTAAAAATAATAACTTATAATGGTTCAATGTACCATGGAATGAACGCGGGATCTTTGAAATTGCATGACCCACCGCGGCCGCATTGGCCGCAATGGTCTAAGGCCGGCCCTGACTAAATGGGTCTGAGACACATAAAATTATAGTCCCTCCGTATTCAAATGTTTTTCCAGATGTTCCTAAAATCAGACAACCATCTCAAGAAATCTGAACAATTTTAACTGCACACCACTAAACGACCAAAAAGTGAATTGATTTGCTCAAATAAATGTGCGATAATTATAATGGCACGTTCAATACATGCTCTACAACAAAGTAAAATATAGCGATTTCAATGAGAACGCTTAGATGGCTTTACAGATTGATGTGTAAAATGTGTTTGAAATAACGACAAAGTTCTTTAATCCTTATACGGTAGGTTAAAGTTTACATCTTGTCATGGTTGAGTGTACCTACATTTTGTAGACAGTAATGAAAACTACTGTAGAATCCTTATTATGCTATGTGATTGTTCTTTTCCTGTGTATTTGTTAATGTCTCACATTACACACAGTATAATAACAACTCCAAATCTTTTATATCAACACCCAGAATTTGGTTTTACAAGCACCTGAAATTTACTGATATCCAATCTCAAAAGCCAAACTGAAAATAAAGTATCTAAGTAATATAAACATGTTATATTTCTAAAGGACAATGAGTAAGAACAAATTACAATTCTTCAACAAATATGTGAAATATTCTTCAACAAAGCTGGTACTAAACAGTTTTAATCATTATTATGTTTGACATTTTCATAAACAAGAGATTCCAATAAGCTTTGACTTGACAGGCTTTTGTTATACAAAAATGAAATTTTCCTTATGCAACATTCTTCTGAAATTAACAAAATAAAAACTTTATTGCCACTTGCTTCTCTCGGTGCTGGGACAAACATTCCTCTGGCAAATATCACACTTTGACATAGATTGCTTGCCACATTGACGGCATCTACCTGGATAGACATTGGTATTTGTATGCTGTTCTGCTACTGATTGTGGTATAAATCCCATCAGCATTGCTGAATCCATTGTTGTTTTTGGATGTCTTGGATTGAGCTGATATCGTTTCTTTGCATAGTTTTCTACAAGTTTATAGGTTAATTCCACCAAAAAATAGCGTCTGGACCTTGGATAACCTATATTTTTTTTACCAAGAGGAAGGCATTCAGAGAGCCAATACATTACATGCCAGAAGAAATGGCCATCTTACTGATTTTCGCATACAGGTATATTCTTCGACATTCTCATCCATTGTATCAACCTTCTTCTTTCCATAGTTAGAGTCTTGTATAATCATGGGCTTTTGGTTGTTATCCACAGCAGTTCCTGAATGTGAAGAACAATAATGTAACATGTTTGCTCTTCTTAGGAATATGAGACACCAACATGATATTCTGGTCATGATCAAATGCAAAAATATTCGAAACAACGGCCCTCTTTTTATTCTTTAGTTACTTTGGAACCTCACGCCGATGAGAGCGAATTGTGCCGAGAAGTGTTAGCCCTTTCTCTAGCAAGCTACATGCCAGCATATAATTATAATAATAATAATAATGAAAGACATTATTAAACCGGTTAAGGCGGAACAAAACTAAAATTAGGATGAAGTACGAGCAGATGGAAGAGTAGTCAAAATGAGACAAAGGAACATCGAAGAAGAAAGACATCAAAGATTTCTTGAAAGTCGTGAGCGAGGAAAAAAATAAATGGCAGTTGGAGGATTTAGAGTCAGTAAGAAATTGGCAGAAGCACAAACATGATTGAAAAACGAGTGAAGGGTGCGAACAGAGAACGTGACAGCACCATCAGCGCGAGTAGAGTGGGAGTTAGAGAACGAGATAAAATCAAATGGATCAAGGTGTAACTTCCGAGTCAGCAAACGATTAAGCAGGAGGAGATCACAAGCACGAAATTGGAGTGACAGTAGGAGAGTCGAGAATTTCAGCAGAGCGTCTTTATAGGCCAAATGGGGAAATCCATTTGAAAGCGCGTTGCTGAAATCATTCCATGGAGTGGAACAAAGCAACAATGGTTAAATAAGAATCTTATTCGATAAAGTCTGTAACTAGCAGCGCAAAATACATGAATTCCCTAAAAAATTAATCATAAAACAAAATTAAGAAAACAAGGTCTTAATTTTCATAAAGAGCAGCGTTCGGAAAGAGAATTCGCATTTAGTTTTTTCCCAGATTACCTCCTGAGGATAGTAATAATAATAATAATGAATGGCTATTTAGCCGCTGAAGGTAGACACTAGAAAAATATAAAAACAAATCAAGTTTTACGGCAGCGAGGGCAGTCACAGGAGATAAAGTAGGAGCAGGTGGAAGAGTAGGCGAAGTTGGAGAAGGGCTCAGCAAAGAGAAAAGACATAAAAGATTTTTTGAAGCTCGGCGGCGGGGAAAAGAAATCAATGGATGTTGGAGGCTTGAAAGTCNTGGCACGATGAATGGACTTGAACAAAGAGTTTCACAGCGGGCGAGGTATTAAAAGGCACATTACGGAAAAGGGCAAATAGCGAGGAATTAGCTTTGCGGAGACACATGCCCAGTCCAATTTCAGTTTGCAGCATGTTGAACTCCAAGATGAGTGTGATGAGGAGCAAAGTTCACAGAGGCAAATCAGAAGGGGGAGCCACAGAAAAGGAAATACCACATGACTTGGTAGTGCTAAAATGAAGATGGTTGACAGAGGACAAAGTAGACAAATGCTCATGATCAGAAGAAATGTTAGAAGCAAAAGACCAACCAAAATCAAAAATCGCAGTGTCATCGACATACAACAGGCAAGACGAGTTGAGAACAGAATGAGGAGGTTATTAATGGCAACAAGGAAAAAAAGAACAGCAAACACTGAGCCTTGAGGGGCACTACTAGTAACGGGGACAGGAGAAGAGATGGACGAGTTGAGGAAAGGTTCCATAGAGTGGAACAAGGAATGGGAAGGCCACCAACAGGGAGAGACATAGAGAAGAATGGCACGATGAATGGACTTGAACAAAGAGTTTCACAGCGGGCGAGGTATTAAAAGGCACATTACGGAAAAGGGCAAATAGCGAGGAATTAGCTTTGCGGAGACACATGCCCAGTCCAATTTCAGTTTGCAGCATGTTGAACTCCAAGATGAGTGTGATGAGGAGCAAAGTTCACAGAGGCAAATCAGAAGGGGGAGCCACAGAAAAGGAAATACCACATGACTTGGTAGTGCTAAAATGAAGATGGTTGACAGAGGACAAAGTAGACAAATGCTCATGATCAGAAGAAATGTTAGAAGCAAAAGACCAACCAAAATCAAAAATCGCAGTGTCATCGACATACAACAGGCAAGACGAGTTGAGAACAGAATGAGGAGGTTATTAATGGCAACAAGGAAAAAAAGAACAGCAAACACTGAGCCTTGAGGGGCACTACTAGTAACGGGGACAGGAGAAGAGATGGACGAGTTGATTTTGACACACTGGTGGCGATTGGTCAGGTAAGACTGGAGCAGTTCGATGAAATCCGCATCAAACCAAATAAACATATATTGTCAAGCAGAATGCAATGATTAAGGCGATCAAACGCTTTTGAGATGCCAAGAAAGATAATACAACCAGAACCACTACAATCAGAGTGAAAGTAGCAGTTTTCGATCAGTGTGAGTAAGTTAGTAATCGTAGAGCGTCCAGGAAGGTTGCCATGCATAGAAGAAGAGATGAGGTGAACAATTTTTGGGAATACATAACGAAAAACAAGGAGTTCAAAGATGATAGACAGTTAAGATAGAATAGCTATTGGGTGGTAGGACGTGACCTGCGAGGAAGGAAGCTGATTAGATTTTAACAGCGGAGAAATCCAAGATGTCTTCCAACGGGTGGGATAGCGCTTAGAGGAGCAAATGAAGGAGTAAAGATGCTTTAAATGGTTAGAAAGCGGGGAGGAGGTTTCATGAATTACAAAGGAAGGGACACCGTCAGGATAGCAAGGGCCAGACAACTTGCAAGATTTAAGCATGAGAGAAATATCATGGGCCCTGAAGATCATATCACAAAGACGGATTAGCGGGGAGGCAGCAGGCGGACCAGGGCACATGGAGACAGGTACAGAGAAGTTAGAGGCAAAATACGCATTGAACAGATCAGCTTTTTCCAGGTCAGAGTGAGCAGAAAGAAGGTTCCATCTCAAATTGGGGAGCTCAGGCTTGGAATGAAGAGCTGGAAGTAGAAGAAAATACAAGTTGTTCAAGAGAATAGCAGGCAAAAACTTCTAAAACTGCAGACTCATAAGTTTCAGTAGAGTCGAACGCATTCCAGCAGACATTAGGAAGATTGAAGTCACCACAAACAAGAAAATGAGGACGAATGGAAAACCCAAGGTGACGAGAGAGGTAGGTAGACTGGTCATGAAAAGACTCGAACATAGATGATAAATCAGCAATGGGAATGCGGAAGGGACTTTTCGAAGGAGGGTTGTAAACGCAGAGCAGAGAAACAATGTGGTCACTGAGAACAACAGCACAGCCACAACAGAAATCGAAGGATAATGAATCGAAAGAAATGGGACGGATGTCAAGGTTAGGAAGGTGTGAAGCAATGAGAACACCTCCATGACGACCACTGGAGCGATCCATACGAGAAAGAACTTTAAGAGTAGAGTTGGGAAAAACAACNACTGGTCATGAAAAGACTCGAACATAGATGATAAATCAGCAACGGGAATGCGGAAGGCACTTTTCGACGGAGGGTTGTAAACGCAGAGCAGAGAAACAATGTGGTCACTGAGAACAACAGCACAGCCACAACAGAAATCGAAGGATAATGAATCGAAAGAAATGGGACGGATGTCAAGGTTAGGAAGACGAGAGGCAATGAGAACACCACCATGGCGACCACTGGATCGATCCATACGAGAAAGAACTTTAAGAGTAGAGTTGGGAAAAACAACACTATCAGCAATGGCAGGATCAAGCCAGGTTTCAGTGATGAAAATGAAGTCAACAGGAGACTGCAAGAAGAAATTGTAAAAGCTGAGACGACGATTCAAAGATACAAGACTGTGGGCATTGGCAAGCAACACGGAAAAGCCAGAGTTACGGGGAGGAGGAACATCATTAAAAACAAAGACCCAGTTCCGAAAAAATTATTTTCTTCTTTAATATACAAATATCAATGTGTTTATTGTAAAAAAATCATACATCGGAGACACTAAAAGACAATTAGGAACCAGAAAAACATCTAAATAGGCACCTAAGATCAGAAATATATTCACATAAACGAACTGCAAGAGAAGATAATTTCTATATACTAATAAGATCAAACTATCCAAAAATCGGTGAAGCAATTTATCAACTATTAACACGTTAAGTGCCACATGCGCCACCAGTGGCTCATGGGGCGCACTCTGAGTACGGCAAATGAGCCACTGGTGACTAATTTCTAAATTTTATTTTTTATTATTTTTTTACTATATTTTTTGCCTGTAATATTTATTTCGCAATTTTTATTTATAAAACACATATAATAGGTTTGGCGGCAAATTGAAGTCATGGCGTTGCGCGGAAGTTTGCAAAATCGAGAATGGCGTTTAACATGTTAAATATAGAGCAAAGCATATTATATATTATATTAACTATATTTTAGAAGTGCACGCAATATTAATTTATAAAGTGTAGTTATTGTAAATATATTACCGCATTATTGTTATAATGAAGATGATTTAAAATCGAACCAAGGCTATTCTAACGTCAAGCAAACATGAAGATATATATATATATATATATATATATATATATAAATTAGCAACTACCACTTTTTCCCATTTATAGCGGACGGTAACTTTTAAATAATAACATGCGTTAGTTTCATCGATTGTGAATTAGCAATAAATAAGAAATCTATATTGAATATTTGAATTCATTTCTACTGGATGTATAGAAAAATAAACTGCAATTTAAGGTAAATATGTTTTAACATTAACCTTTACAAGATAATTTTCAATACCACTTGTGATTGGAAAAGCCTCAAGCACATTGTTGACATTTTGTTAAATTGATTCTATTTCTCAACATCGTTCTTTGAATTAAAAGAAAACTATGCTTTGATAATTTAAGAAAAGAAAATTTTTATGGATTTATTAATTAACAAATACTGTACTTAGAATAAATCACAATTGAAGTAGTAAAACCTAGTCAATAAGAAAAAATAAATTTTTCTACTAAATAACTTAAAAATGAACTTTGTTTACAATCCAAAAGAATAGCTAAACTTCATATGGCCACAGTTGTTCAAGGCTGTGCCTGAAAGCAACTCAATAGTTATCAATAACTTGTAATATTCAATGTCGCCTCTACGTTTTCATATCATACTACTTTTGGTACTATCTTTTAGCTTTTATTGAAAGTAGAGTATTTAGATAGTAGAATTATACTAAAAAATTTATACGTATATTATTTTCCTTAGACAATCCCTCCTCAACAATGCCAATTGGTTCCAGATAACCTAAGTAATTAACCTGTCTTTAAAGTATACAAACAAATTTAGCAGATCTGACCAAAACGGAAGCAATGGTTACATATAAGGAAAAGATAGTGTTTAACAACTATCTGCTACTCAACTTTAACTGGTATTCCATTGTGAACACTGCAAAGTGCCAATGCATGACAATTTCAAGTAACCCAATGTAGTTCTAAATGTTGGGTGAATTTACTAATACTATTTTGTACTATGGTAAGTGTATACAAAACTCGATGTATATATAAATAAGTAAAGAAAATTATTTCGACTATATTTTACTCATAGTAATCGTCAGCTTACAATACAGTACACAACAAGATAATTAGTTTACATACATTAAAATACATTCATCTCATTTTTACCAAATTGCATTGCTCATTTAAGATGTCTTCCCTATTATTTGCTTGATAATTAAAGCCTCACAGATTTTAGTTTGGATAGTTTTCATGGCCATTTCCAAATTTGTCTTCTTCAAGTAGTGATGGTGGCTGAGTTTCGTCAATGCATTGCCGGTTACAGTAAATTATCATATCAATAAATAATTAAATAAATACCCACAATAGTACTTGCTAATTATGAAAGATCAATTGTTTATATTTTTAATAAATACGAACAAAAAACTGGTGAAAAATAAAATGCTATTAAGGCAGCATAAGTACAGATCAATTAAACAATTTTTAAACATTGAGATGTTTAAATGTTATATCTATTATGATTTTAGGAACAATCATCTGAGGAGAATATATTGACGACATATTCTAAGCATTCTACAAGTAGAAATGCAAAAAAACATTATTTAACTTAGCGATTTTCCTTAAATAGAACGACTCCGCTGAAAATCAGATGCACTGATAAAAGTAAGTCTAGTGATTTTATCAATATTTTGATTTCAACAACAAAATTGCATATCAACCAAGTCAGTATTAATGGGCAACCTTATGAACTTGATATTAGCAATGTTGAATCAATTCAAATACAATTGACTTAGCATTCAGTAATTGATAATTGATTGATACAGCAACAAATATCGATTCAATTATCAATTAGCTGATATTGTGAAAATTGCACCAATACTAAGAATTCAAACGTGTAATAATTGCTATGTTTAAGCCAAACGTAGTTAGCAGGATAGTTCACAAAAATTTATTCAGTCCAAACTCCACGCATAAATTTTATCACTTAAACAAAATGACGTACTTGAATTTTCCCCATTAAAACAAACTATTTTTTAGCTTGACAGATTGACTAAGTAGGTTAACAATTGATTGAATTTAACAATTTCATTGTTAAAGCACACAAAAATAATGTATATAAATATATAAATTAAAATTAGATTCCAAGAAAAGACGTTAAGAAACTGCTCATTGCTAAATGCAATATAAATGCTACGTTTCTACTGCAGCACGATTGGTTCGTATTCGTAGTGACTTTTGACCAAATCTCACACCTTCAAAATATAGGGTGGTACTTTAGGTTGTACTTTTTTTCATTCTTGAAGAACTCAAATCTTCCAAATTTCTCTAAAAATGACCATTGTAGTAATTTTTATATGGGAAATGTGTCCATTAAATAATAATCTTGGAAGAATTTAAGATAAATTTATAATTTGAGATTTTCAAGAATGAAAAAAAGTACAAACTGGGAATTTGGAAACATTAAATTGTTTAATAATATTTTGATTAAAAATTTGGGAATTCGAAAACTAAAATGAAGATGAAGTTTCATTTATTGTTCCTAGAAGCAATTATGTTTCTACTGTAGAATTGTGGGCTGGAATTATAATTACACTAGCTAACTCATTGACACTGCAGAAGATTGAAAGAGCAACCTCATAAGAAAAGCACTGATTCCATTAAATAGAATTATTAAAACAAACATTGGTAATTTATCCAAGTAACTATGACTTTTTAGGTAACTTCCAACATGAACAATTTGTATGGCTTCCAGCCAAAGTGCTGGCAAAAATGATAAGTGCTTAACCTTAGTGAATGGTGCTACCTTAGATGTCTCACATTTTATTATCTATCTTGAAAAATAATACACATCTCATTTTCATTGTTATCTCTCCGCTCACTAAATAATAGCATGTAGTTACCATGCATTTGTGCTAACCAATGGTATGATATCATCACAGTGTAATCAGTTATAGGTGCATGTATGTGTTGCAGATCAAATGAGAGATTTATTATTTCTTATACATATCTGTATCTGTAACCTAAATGGTCCACAATTTTGGATAGGTGATCTAAAAGATCTCCAGAAGCTACGTGTTGCCCTGGTACTTTGAGGAAAGTACTCCCAAATTGTTGCCTTAACTTACACAATTATTTGCATATCAAAAAACAAGTAAGTAAAATGGGGAAAGGAAAATGGTAATTGAAGCTGGATAAAATCTATTAACTGTTCTCAACATTGTTACTGAATTTATTCAATTCAAGTTATTACCTCTCTTTGTTTACAATCAGAATCACAAGATAATCATGTCATGAATTTCCATCACAATTTAATTTGAGCAATACAATTAGCATCACTCAAGGGGACATGAACATTCGTTCATGTACAACACTTGAATTGTTGTAAAATCTAAATAATGTGTTAAAATGAAGATATCTTTAAATTATAGGTATTGAAAAAACTTCAAACTTCATGACAGTATTAGTATAAACATTAAAAAACAAAGAAGGAAAATGTACATACACTATAATTTGACCATTCTTTCTTGACTATGTAGATTTTATTGCCATATTTTGAAGTGTTAATGGTTTTGTTCTTATATATTTTATATAATATCACACATAAATACCCATTTTAAAGCATTCTACAAAATACATGATGTTGTTAAAAGATAAACTTAACTATTTGCTGAAAAGATTACACAAAATTGGGATAAACATCAATAAACACATTAATACTGTAAGAAAAATACCTAAAAATGAAAGTTGTGTTTGAATGTAAGGCAAACTCTGCAAAGACACATATTTATGCTAATGAAATTCAATAAATGTGATAAATAATTAAACACAAAATTTTTTAAATAAAATTTAGGTACAATCACAACTTCCATCAATTATACAAAATGATTATGACAAGTAACATTTTTATTCTCTCATGCTATGTAGTACATACATTTTAAAAAGGTTTATTTCATACAAGTGTGGGGGCTCCCAATGCAGTCCTAAATTTAGAGCTGGATGGTACTGACCAGTTCTGGTCCTGAAGCCCTAGGAATTGAGTAACAAAGAGCGCCATAGTTTATACTCTTTCGGAACTACAGACCAGCCCCTCCACCGCCCCCAGATTGGTGGCGGAAGCCTGGTGTCTTCCTTCGTTGCCTATCAATGCTTGATTACAAAGGTTGGGGTGACAGGTCTTAATATGCTGTAAATACCAACCTTTGCTCTTGTACGACTTGTAGCATCCCTTCGCTTCACACTTCCAGCAATTAGCATCTGCTCTACTTGTGGAGATCTGCATATGGTCATTTCTGACATGGCGATTTAACGCCTTTTGGGCAGAAAACATACGCGCACACTCTGTGCACCTAAGGTGTCTCGTACTGGCATGTGTGAGCCTTGGTACTGCTGCATAAGCCGCCCCAGCAATTCTATCATGTAGCACTGCTGAGTCCCTGTTGATTGACTCTGCTAGGCTGCTAACAACCTCTCTCACATTACTTGAATGAGTGCACGATGTGGTCAAAGTGGAAAACAGTTGAGACTCCCCCAGAGTAACACCCATTAACCACTGCACATCAAGTACAAGTCGTTTTTCCCAACACTGACTCTTGTGTGCACTGACAACGTGGCCATTTCCTTCAGGAACAATTGATGCTTTTGTCATACTAAGCTCTAGGAACTCGCCACTATTTATGCTTTCTCTGTGCGCCAGCATCTGGCTTACAAAAAGTAAGCGCTTACATGCTATTATAGTGTGCACTTGTTGGAAAGGCATGAGTCCATGCACTTATTCCTTTGTGAGCTTTTCCCATAAGGAGACTCCACAAAAAACCCTTTTACAGGTATTCATGGAAGCCTCAAGCATCTCAAGTTCCCTACAAGATTCTGCCCAGGTTTCACACGCGTACGTTAGTGTGGGTACCATCACGCCTCGTAGGAGTAAGAAGGAGAGTGCTTTGCCAAGCCCATTCTGACGTGCTACTCGCCGATAACGTATGATCTTGCCAAGTACATTTTTACACCGATGTCTTGCTTCGGAGAGGGCTGTCCCAGCAGTGCTGATCATCGAGCCTAAGTACTTAAACTCTGATACGAATTCAATGTTCTTTCCAGAAACATGAACTCTATCAGATGTTCTTTCCGATGCTTTTGATAACCACATGCACTTGGTCTTTGGTACAGAGATATTAATACCTAGTGGCGCTAGAACTGTAACTAGGCCATCTAGATAGCTCTGTATTTGTTCCTCAGACCGGCCGAAAAGACAGAGATCGTCAGCATACTCTATGTGCTTAAGTTCCACTTCCCCTTGTCCAAAGAAAGAGTTAAAAACAATTCCTTTGGGGGTTCCATGGAGTCCCTCACAGATCAGAAAGTGGAAAAGGAGGTTAAATAAGCACGGGCCGAGGACACATCCTTGTCGGACTCCACGCTCAAGTTTAAAACTTACTTGTGGACGTTCGCCGCGAATGTGTGCTATCGGTGTGTCATGCAAAGACTTTATGATCGCAATTATCCGTTTTGGTACGCCAATTGCTAATAGACACTGCCAAATTACTTGCCTTGGTACGGAATCAAAGGCCTTTTGTAGGTCAATGAAACACGCAAGAAGGTTTTCTTTCCGTAGTCTAGAAGCCTCCTGTGCTTGCCGCAGCACATGTATAGCCTGTGTAGTTGACTTGCCAGCCCTAAAGCCAAATTGAGTAGGTGGCAGCACATGTTTCTCTAGAAGTATTTTCTCCAATCTGTTAAGCAGAATTTTTGCAAATATTTTTCCTCCGACATCCAATAAGAAAATGGTGCGGTAATTGTTAGGGTCGAGTCGGCTTCCCTTTTTATGCAAGAAGATAACTTCTGCATCACACCATAGTCTAGGACATCTCTCCGTACTAAATACCTGCGCAAAATCTGCTACAAGGCGGTCAATAAGCGCACTTCCTCCATATCTGAAGGCTTCGCCAGTTAGCCCGTTGCAACCTGGAGCTTTGTGCATTTTTAACGAATCTATCGCTGTTTTTACCTCATCGAAGCTTGGGGTCGAGGTAGCGTCCAAGACTTCAGGCTCGGATATATTCAGCTTATTGATAAACGCCTGCGTATCTAAGTCCTTTGCAGATTGCTTAAATACTTCAGAGAAGTGCTTAACAAACTCGTATGGTTTAGGTTTGGCTTTAGTGTCAGACAGCCCAACATGCTTAACTCCAGCTATCTCCTGCATACACCTCTTGATGCCGCCCCAGTCGCAGTTGTCACCTGCTTCATCAAGGGTGTCCAGTGCCTCTGTAAGGATGGCCAGCTTAAGCCGCCCACTTAGCTTGATGATAAACCTTTAAGCTACTCGCGCTTCGCTCGCTCAAGAATACTAGTTTGGCTTTCCGCTTGTGATCAACCGCCGCCTTAACTTCCTCACAATCATAGACCAAGGCTACTTTAGGAAGTTTGATTTTTTGAGGAAGGGCTTTAAGTGCACTTTGCATACTCGCCACAGTATTCTCATATCCCGGTTCCGCTAGTTCAAGTAACCTTTCGAGTTTTAATGCATAAGCATTCCTTACTTCTGCAAATTGCAGTAGAGACCAATCAGGTTCCAGGCCTTTGGGTTGACTTTTCTCAACGCAACAATCTTTAAGACGCTGAGGACGTCCTCTATCCTTTGAGGTTATTGGGGATAGGAGATCCATGATAACTAAATCATGATCTGAATCAAGATCAGTACCTCGCCAAGCTCTTACATCTCAAACACTTTTCATACATTTTATTGGGATTAGGAAAAAATCCAACAGTGACCTCTCACCTGTGTTAGGGTGTGTCCACGAGGTACTGTGCACTTTCTTGTGCTGAAAAAATGTATTAGCAAGAGCTAGCTTCCAGTCAACCAGGAAGTCTACCAGCTTTACACCGTTTGGTGTACTATCCTGAGAGGTGGTGAAGCCTCCTGTTGCTCCAGGTATAGAGCTCAAGGTGCCACCAACCCTGCAGTTAAAATCCCCAGCCACGAGGAACTTCCGTCTTGGTCGACACGCAGATATGACCTTGGAAAGATTGCTGTAGAACTCAGCCACTTCTTTCTCTGTAGAATGAGATTCAGTTGGTGCATAAGCAACAATTAAGTCCCTTATGCCTGAAAATAGACTACTTTGAAAGGTTAGCCTCGCCGTTCTAGGAGTGTCGGGATGGAATACAGGTTTAAGCTTAACTAACCGGGGGCTAATTAAGAAACCAACTCCATCCCTTGCCAAAGTGCCATGTCCAATACTATACAAGTAGTATCCCCTGTGCACTTCCCTAGCCACTTCACCTTTAAGGTGTGTCTCGCACAACAATACCAAATCCAGGCCTCTTGAGATCATGGTGTTAACCAATGATTCAAGGGTTTTTCCGTCGTTTAGAGTTCGAACATTGAATAGACCAAATCTGGTAGGACGTCCCTGATCGCCTTGATCAGTCCTGTGTCCCACACGCCCTTGTGGTAGCAAGTATTTGGTTCTCTTCATTGTCTTACTCATTTTCCTTTTAGCTAAACCTTCCCCTTAAGGGTTCGCCGCTCCGCAGAAGGGGGAGTTCTAAGCATTTGGTTCATCAACCATAGAACCCGTACTGGGAGCGTGACAACTAAGTCGAAGGACTAGGTTGACTATCCGGATCTCGCCACGAGGAGGCAGCAAAGAACTCTTGATCAACCAGAGGCTAAGGCACTGTTTGGTTTTCTTTTCGAACTTTTGCTGTATCTTTTTGGTTGGTGACAAAGATAATATGTCCACGTATTGCAACAACCATTGCTTTATGTTATTCGGTACTGGTGATATGGCTATTTCATATCGCTTATTTTTAGCCATACTCTTTCTTTCCTTCTTTCTAATTAAAAATGGTTTTTATGTAAATTTTTAACATCATCAGTTTAAATTGTAATAGTTTATATTCTTTATTGTAAGCAAAAACATTTTTGTTGTAAATTTTTGAAATCATTTGTTTAAAGTGTAATAATTGATGTACTTCATTGTAAATAAAAATGCTTTTTATGTAAATTTTTAATGTCATTAGTTTATTTTGTAATTATTTATATACTTTATCATAAACAAAAATGTTTTTTCTTGTAAATGTGGACATCATTTTATTTTTAATTGTTTATATATTTTATTCTAAATGACATTCTTTTTATTGTGGTGGCATTCTACCTCTGCCAGAAGCAAAAACATTTTCTACATTATTATTACAAAATATATAATTGCTGATTGGAAAATAATTACATTATATTTATTTGCATTCCTTCACTCTAGTATAATTTAATTTGACAAACTATGCAATTTTAAATATTTGAATTTTTCAAAGTGCTGTTCTGCTGATCAAATTTGTTTATTGCACAAATGGTCCCATGAGAAATTTGTTTAGTTGGATAATTCTTTACAGTAGAAATTCTCAAATTTTTGTTTGCCTAACACCTGTTCTCATGTTTTAAATTCTCTGAATTTGTTAGAGACTGCTCAATAATGTTTAGTTAACCTTTGTTACTTGACATTAGTTATTTATAAAAATGCTTTTCTAAAGTAATCCAAGATATGCCAAAGGCACCCTGTTCAGATAATAGCTTTACAAGTATCCTGCCATTGGTACTCCAATAAGGTATAGGGATAGGGAACTTTAAACTTGCTCTTCATTTTGTTATTTGTTTAATCCTTTTGCTTACACCTAAATTCATTGAGCTGAGAGAGCACTGAGTGTAGGTTTAATTTGCTTGTAGGCCACAATTTGAACCCAAGAACTCATAGGATATCTCTCTTTCTCTTAACTATGGCTCTCATCCAATGCAACTCTCTCTATGAGGTTCTCAGTATTGGGTAAACAAGTGTGGCCACGCCATGTCTTTACTCAATCTCCCATATTGTCTCAATGTCTAGGGGTAAGTTCAACCTGTTACTGGAGTAGGTTAATTATATTTCTGCAACATTGGCAAGTCATGATGCAAAAGACACCAGATTTTCATGCTGATATCACATTATTGTACATCTTTAAAAGTTTTTGCTTAAATTATAACCATTCATATATTGTAGTGTAATCCATCACTAAAGCTGCAATTTATTACTTGTTCTTTGTTTGTTTGGTTAGAATGTTCCACTGTGGAAAGATGTCCCAAGGAGTGAACTTTCTACATGGTGACCCTGATCTTAGATAAATTCACGTGATGATAATTGACAGAAACCCTTATCTAAAATGAAAGGTATCCAATGTTGCAAAATTTGGACTTGGTTACACCAAAATTTCTTTTTACAAACATTTTACCAATAAACCTCAGTTAGAAAAAACTGAAAAGCTAGTACAATGACAAGTATTCTTACTATGATTAATCTAAAGAATCCTTTAGAGTGCAGAGGGTATATGGTTAGTTCAATTACCAGAGTATTGTTGTACCCTAAGTGCCTTTTCAAATGAAACATGACAAACTTCCCAGTTACACAATCAAAAATCACTCATTCCCTCTCCCTTGAATCATTAGCAAAAACACCAAAAGACAAGTTAACTGAAATTATCCTTAATCAAAAAGAAGAAATTGACAATTTGCTAATGGAAAATTCGTCATTACAGAATCAAGTCACTGATCTTAGAAATGATAACTCTGCTTTAAAAGACAAAATGGTTACCCTTCACAATAAAATGACAAAACTCATTATTACTGTTGATAAATTAATGAAGGATAAAAATACTTCACAAATTGCAAATGATGAAGACTGTCCCCAACCTGAATCTAACAATAATCAAGTTCCTACAATGACTGCCGCATCATCATTGCAAAGTGTTCACAGTAATGTCAATATAATGACTGAATTACGTAAAGAAATGGAACTCATGATTAAAAAGGTAGAAATGAAATTATCAGATCAAATCAATGAATTTTTTAATGATACAGAAGCTTTAAAAGAAGCTATATCAAATCAAGATAAAGAAAAATTATGCTTTACTGAATCCATTTTACCTGAAAGAACTACACATGAGGTTCCCAACATTGTTTTGAAACCCAACAAGTTCAATGGTAAAATTGATAAGTCAACACCCACATTTAAAGAGTGGCTATTTAATTTCGAAAATTACATGAAACAAATGAAATTGGATAAAATCACTGCAGCAATGCCAATACTGTTATATTTAACAGGAAGAGCACAAACTTTTTATTTGATTCTTAATGAAACTGTTTTGAAAGACTATGATTTATTGATTGGACATATTCTGAATTATTTTAATTCAAGAACAACACAAAAACAATACCAAACTATGCTATATTCATTGGGATATTCAACCAAAGATGATATTGCAGAATACATTATGCAAGTTCAATGTCTACTCAAACTTAGTAGTGAAAACGAAATTGTTTCAAAAACCGATTTGTATTCATTTATTATGCGAGGACTACCTCCTCTTACTAGATCACATTTGGAATTAAAATGTGATATAGATGATACATTAGAAACTATCATCAATAAAGCAATTAACTTTCAACTTATAATTGAAAATTCATTCAAAATAAATCGTGAAGCTCAACTGCTTATTACAAAACAGAAAACGCCAGAAAAATCAGAATCAACTACAAATTCAAAAGTTACAAATTCTAAGAATGCTGTCAGAAAAACTATAATGAAAAGTAACAACACCAACCAAATTCATTGCTATAATTGTGGGGAAAAAGGACACATTCACAGTAACTGTACAAAATCCATGTATGTTATTGATGATAATGAAGGCTTTTATACTGACGAAGAAGAATATGCAACTGAAATCAATGATGATTTGGAAAATGATTCTGAATCTTTAAACTAAAACAAGCGCTGCCTCTATACCATGCAGGAGAAATATTAATTTCTACTACAATGACAGATAAAAAGTCAATTCCAATAGTTATGAACAGTGTTATAATTCAAGCTATCATTGATACTGGAGCTGCCCATTCTGTTATTTCCAATACCTGCGCTAATTCCATTGGAATTACTAGAGACAACTTACATAAGAAAAATTTCCAGTTGCTATCAGCAAGTGGTGATTACCTAAATACAAAAGGTTATCTAAAATATATGATAATTTTGATTAAATGTCAACAATTTGAACATGATTTAATCATTGTTGATAAAACAAATTTTCAATTACCTTATCAAGTAATTCTCAGAAGAGATTTCTTAGAGGAAAACCACTGCATCATCAACTTTGAAGATAACACCATCACAATCAATAATGAACCTTCAATTTGTAAAGATTTATACACTAAAGACAATGAACTAAAAGTTTTTTATTACTGAAAAAACATATATTGACGCATTTCATTGGAAATTAGTTAAAGCCAAATCTAAAGATAATTTAGAAGGGGATTTCATGATTAATAACATTTCTGGTTATAATTCAAAGTAATTGATACATTTATCAACAGTAAGCTACGTCAGAAATGGTGAAATAATAACAGCTTTGTTAAACAAAAGTGAAAATCCTATCACATTAAAAGCAAATCAATTAACACTATATGCATTGCCTATATGTATGAATATCATCAAATGACATAATTGTTTATTAGCTCAAGACAACAAAGCTACAATAAACAATAACGTCAAGATACCTGAAATTTCTGAAAATATGCATTCTCATTATCTGATAAAGAACAAAAAATTTTGACAGATATGTTGATACAATATAAAAGTGTTTTTAATTTTGGTACAATAAGTGTAGGAAAAGCTGCTGGTGAATATCACCATATTGAAACAACATCTGAAAAACCTATTCGTCAACAAGTACGCCGTATTCCAGAACAACATGAAAAGGAATATCTCCGAACAATTACAGAATTGCTTAATAATGGAATTATACGCAAAAGTAATAGTCCATACACATCTCCTACAGTATTTGTTATGCAAAAAGGCAAATCTAGACTTTGTATTGATTTTTGCAAATTAAATGATATAACAGTCAAAGATGCATACCCACTACCTAGGATTGATGATATTTTACATCAAGCTAGTAAATTTAAATTGTTTTCTATTCTCAATCTTTGTAAAGCTTATTAGCAAGTGCCAATGTATCTGCCAGATATTAAAAAGACTGCATTTATAACTCCTTATGGGTTATATGAATGGCTTTATATGGCTTTTGGATTATCAAATGCGCCTGCCACTTTTCAAAGATACGTGATTAAAGTACTTATGAATGGAAATAATTGTTTAGAAGATGGCATTTCAGCTTATATTGATGATATATTAGTATCAAGTTTTACATTCACAGAACACATTGAAAAACTAGCCTATGTATTAAAAATACTAAAAGAAAATGGATTAAAAGTCAATGGTAATAAATGTAATTTAGTTCAAATTTCTACAATCTTTCTTGGTAGACAACTTATGCATGGTAAAATAACTATTACAGATGACACTAAATTGCTAATTGAATCTATCAAATGTCCCAAGAATTGTAAAGATATTCAATGTTTACTAGGATTTTTAAACTATTATCAAACATTTATACCAGATATTGCAAAGAAAACAGTACATATTTTTAATTTATTATGATCTAAATCCAACTTTAACTGGAATTGGCAACATCAAGAAGAATTCAAATCACTAAAAACTGAACTGAAAAAACTACCATCATTAAATTGTCCTGATTACACAAAACCATTCATCCTTGACAGTGATGCTAGTAGTGTAGCAATCAGTGGCTGTCTTAGTCAAATTATTGACAATAAAGAACAACCAATTCAGTTTATTAGTAGAAAACTTAAGAAATCCAAATTAAACTATGGCAGTACAAAGCTTGAAATGTTAGCATTGGTAGTATCCCTTAAAAAATTTCTATATTTTTATTGGTGAAAAGATTTTTACTGTTTGCTTGGATAATAGTGGTTTATCATGGCTTAAAAAATTTTCAGGTGATAAATCCAATATTGTTGCTAGATGGATTGAATTGTTAAACGATTTCAATTTTACAATTGAACATCAAAAAGGTGCATTGCATGCCAATGCAGATCTCTTCACTGCTCTACCTCAATATCAACGTGATTTACAAAAATTGCCTGGAGAAAAAGTACAATTTTCTTTTATTCCTATAACACAATGTGATAATTTACCCGACATTAATGTTAATCATCAAGGGCAACCACAATTATCTATTGAAATAAAAGAAGAAATAAGCAAAGAAGAAATTGCAGAAAAACAAACAACAGATCCTATATTAAAGCAATTAATAAATAAGTTACATATGTCTGAAACCAATCTAGATTCAGAAGCTATTCGTTTATGGAAAAGATATCACTGGGCTATTACTGACAATAATTTGTTATATGCCAAATCAAGAAATAACAAAATTGCCATTCCGGATTACTTTAAACGTGATTTAGTTAGAAAAATTCACGAAAACAGCCATTTAGGCATTCTACAGACTGAAAAAACTGTTAATGAACACTTTATTTGTCCAAATTTACGGAAAACAACATATGATGTTATTAATAAATGTAAAATATGTCTATTAACAAGTAAAGATCATTTCCAAGAACAAAGAACAGAACTACAAAAAATTAATGCTACTTATCTAAATGAAATCATTCATATTGATATTGAACAATTATCTAAAGATGACGCTAATTATCAATACATTATAGTTATGGTGGATAATTTCACAAAATATTTAAAAATTATTCCTACTGACTTAATAACCACACAGAAGGTTGCAGATATTGTTATGCACAATTGGATATTAACATTGGGACCAATGCATAAAATTATAACAGATCAAGGTGTACAATTTGAAAGTTCCTTATTCAAAGAAATGATGACACATGGAAATTTTACATGAACATACTACAACATACCATCCACAAGCAAATTGAATGGCAGAGAGAACAAACAAAACACTGTTAAAATTAATATGTGCACTTACTTCTTGAATTGGAGGAAAACAATGGCGAAAAATTATTAAAAAAGTTGAAT
>CABFPE010000280.1:983185-997066 GCA_900660155.1 Hofstenia miamia | reverse complement strand
TGATAGTAATGATCCTGGTTGTATTATCTTTCTTGACATCTCAAAAGCGTTTGATCGTCTCCCTCATTCCATTCTGCTTGACAAGTTACGTTTATTTGGTTTTGATGTGGATTTCATCGAACTGTTCCAGTCCTACCTGACTAATCGCCACCAGTGTGTCAAAATCAACTCGTCTATCTCTTCTCCTGTCCCCGTTACTAGTGGTGCCCCTCAAGGCTCAGTGTTTGCTGTTCTTTTCTTCCTCGTTGCCATTAACGACCTCCCTCATTCTGTTCTCAACTCGTCTTGCCTGTTGTATGTCGATGACACTGCGATTTTTGATTTTGGTTGGTCTTTTGCGTCGAACATTTTTTCTGATCTTGAGCACTTGTCTACTTGGTCCTCTGTCAACCATCTCGATTTTAGCACTACCAAGACATGTGGTATTTCCTTTTCTGTGGCTCCCCCTTCTGATTTGCCTCTACCTGTGAACTTTGCGCCTCATCACACTCATCTTGGAGTTCAACTTGCTGCAAACTTAAATTGGACTGGACATGTGTCTTTGCGTCTCCGCAAAGCTAATTCCTCGCTATTTGCCCTTTTCCGTAATGTTCCTTTTAATACCTCGTCCGCTGTGAAACTCTCTTTGTTCAAGTCCATTGCTCGTGCCATTCTTCTCTACGCGTCTCCTTGTTGGTGGCCTTCTCGTGCTTTGTTCCACTCCATGGAACGTTTCCAGAAACGCGCTTTCAAATGGATTTCCTCTTTGGACTATAAAGACGCTCTGCTGAAATTCTCCACTCTACTTCCATGCCTGTGATCTCCTTCTGTTCAATCGACTACTGACTCGCAAATTGGATCTTGATCCTTTTGATTTCATTAAGTTCTCCCATTCCTGCTGCACTCGCTCTGATGATGTTGTCACCTTCTCCATTCGTCGTACAAAGAAACATCGCACCCTTCACTCGTTTTTCAATCGTGCTTGTACTGCTGCTAATTACATCTTGACTCGCAACCCTCCAACAGCGATTGATTTCTTTTCCCCACCACCGAGCTTCAAGAAATCTTTGATGGCTTTCCTCTTTGCTGAGCCCTTCTCCGACTTCGCCTACTCTTCCATTTGCTCCTATTTCATCTCCTGTGACTGTCCTCGCTGCCGTAAAACTTGACTTGTTTTTATTTTCTTGTTGTGTATGCCTTCAGCGGCTAAATAAAGTCATTGATTATTATTATTATTATTGTTAGATGTTTTAATATAAATGTTGGTATTATCTTTGTCTGCTTTAGTTTGGTGTTCATTATTATAACTTTTATTTACTTAAATTATTCGGTTACTGCAATAGGGACGTTTCAAATGTACACTAGTCTTAGTTTCGTCAGTGGCGTTTTCTATTTGATCTTTTGTTTGATTATTACTTAAAGACTTGTCATTCGAGAACTTTTTGATAATGTTGTGTTGATAACCGTTTTTCTCTATTGCCTGAAAAAATTTTTCAGTGACATCTGTAAAGTGTTTATATATAATGCTTTTATGGTATTAGTTTTGTACTTTTCCTACAATAAGCGCTATATGGAATATAGAGTTGGTTTTATGATTGTTATTGATGTTATGTATGCACACATCAAGAAAATTAAATTTGTTGTTGATTTCAGTATTCATAGTAAATTTGATCTCTGGTAATAGCTATTTAGTTCATTTAAAAATTCTTTAGTTTCTTGGTTATCAAAAATTGAAAATATATTATCCACATTCTGGCTTTGTTAATGTTGCTCTTTCAGAATTACTTTTAATGATATCCTTTGCAAATGCTACTGTTGTTGCTCCTAAGGGTGATCCGATTGCCATTCTGTCAATCCGTTTATACACAGTTTTATTAAATAGGAATGGTGTATTCAAGCAACATTTTTCAAGAAATTTACGCAAAGTAACATGAGATATCATAATTTCGTCTTCTGGTATTATTATCAATATATGATCGATTGTTTTTCTAATAGGAATGTTACTAAGTAATGATTTCACATCATAGCTTGCAATAAATCTTTTTTTTGCTATTCAATTGGTAAGTGGAATTTAACTTGTTTAGAAAATCGAACATTATATTGAATTACAATATATTTTGTATCTAACCATTTTGAGCAATTTGAATTTTGGAAGTTTATTGTAGTTAAAATTATATATATATATATATATATATATATATATTATAAATTGACAGAAATTATTATTTTTAAACATTATACATGAAAAAAATTGTCAAAATTTCCACATCTTTCGAACCGTTGCTATACATCTGTGGTTTCAAGTCCGGCATTTTGAAAAATTGTATAGAAATTAATTTTGTTAAATTTTAATATATTCAAAAGTATAATTAATATTTGATAAAAATGTTTTTTACGTTTGAAATAAAAATAGTATTTGCATTGTATTTGTCTCTCTGTGCACGTTTTTGGATGTTTGTACTTTGTAAGAAATGTGATTTATTTTTTGTTTTGTCAAGAATTCATTTTTAAAGCTTTTAACAAATCAAACAAATATGTAATGCACCAAACATTGCTTTTTTATTTTTTCTTACCAAATCTCATTGAAAAAGCATTGCGCTATTTTGTAATTCAACATCAATCAGATTGCTTAATTTAAATCCACATCAAAACGCATCTATAAGAAATCGCTGTGCTTTCATGACACTACCTGAACGTTAAAGTATAAATTTCAAGAGGAACTTTCTCAAATGCGCATGTGCCTTAATTCTCATTAGGCTTGAAGGCGTAGTTCGATGTTTATTACACATGCAACAATTATCCGTCAATATGGTATACTAAGATCATCTTTTCGAGACAAAGCAATGCCACGAAGAATGGCATTCTAACATAGTTAACTTGAACTTAGAGAGGGAAATGCACGATGCATCTATTATTTCTTATGTTCACAATAATTTTACATTTCGACAACATTTAAATATTTCCAATATTTTACCCTAATGTTGTTTTATTTGTGTTTAGATTTTTGTAAATTTTGAGTTGGAATAATATCAATGTAAACAATATATTTAGATTTAGCCTCCTGATATTTAAATGAGAAGATTTAGATGGATTAGGGTACATTAGGCACTGTTAGGATTACATGGATATGACATGAGAAACCTGTGATTTTTATAGAATGACATAGTGTATTATTTCTAAGATTGATATTTTACTGTGTGTTTATTAAAAAGCTGAGTCATCTAAGTACACTATTGCTTATGAAAGCAAAAATCAAGAAGAATATTGGCAAACAGCTGTCATAGTTTCGCTTGAAAATGATGTTTTCAAAAAATATAAATCTGGTTTTTGGCTGTTGATTTGAATCGATTTAAATCAAACAATACTGCTTTTAATAGACACAAATTAAGTACTTATGTGGACAACATAATATCATATCTGTCACAAAGTAATATTTAACTATAGCAAAAATATGAAGAATTTTAATTGCACACCACTAAAAGGGGGAATGTGAATTGATTTGCTTGCATAATAGTCGCAGGATCATTAGAATGAAGGCCGTTAAATAATACCTATTGCCCTATCAAAAAATTTCTTAAATATTTTCAACTCCACTTTGTCAATATTCTCTCATAAATATTGACTTCAATGAGAGCTTACATAACATGGAAACAACAAAAATTAGAAAATCTTCAATTTGAAATTGGATAATTTTAGCGTTGTTATAGTGTACAAACTATTTAAATTTTTGTAAATTAATAGGAAAGTTATACGGATTAACAAAAAGAACTTTTCTTGAAAAATATGTAGAAGAATGCATAAATATATTCTTTAACACTAGAAACGCGACAATAGTTCAAATAATTTTTTGTTTTCTTCATTAAGGTATAGGCAGGTAACAATAACAGGGCCATAGTAAATTTAACCGGATACTAATGTCATATTTGTTGATGAAATTGTCGGCTGGTTACAATTATTGTTGGCTTTAAACATGAATATTTATATCGTGACACTCGGAATAAAAATCCTTACCGCATGTATTCTGAAAATCAAATTTTGTGGTATCAGAAGAGTGGGCCTTAATGCCCACTTGTGGAAGAAAAACGTAGTGTGCAAATGAATCGTACCAGCAGGACATTACTCTCCCTTGATCTATGATTTTCGATATAAATTCTAAAATTTTGTGGAAAAAGCGAAGAGCCCCTCTTAAGATAATAGGTCTCTATTTTCCTTTTGCCGAGCTGGAAACCTGATTAAAGGTAATTTCGTTAATTAACTGCAACCGGTTATTTGCTGCAAACACCTACTTTATACCTTGGCGATTTACAGTACACCATACTAAAATGAGGCAACAAAGCCACATAATCCAGCAACCATAATATGGTACATAATGGTGGGTTACCATATCATTATCGGCACATCTGCTTTGAGATACAACACTTATGGAAATATACCCTTATTTGTCTTTATTCAATTTTTTCAAAGTCATTCGTTTAAGTAATTGTGAACATACGCTAGTATATATGATAATATGATGTTCTATATATATATATATATATATATATATATATATATATATTCAGTGAATCGTTCATTTTACTACACTAAAACTAAAATATAAAATGTTTAATATGTACATATACATCGTACATGTAATTGTATTGTGCGAAGCCATATGCATTACATTATTTATGATATTTCATTAATGAGGTTATCATTGTCATGGATCTCTGCGATGTTTACATTTGAGTATAACCAGTTGATTTCCATTCAGGAAACTCTTCAGAATAGGTAGGTTTACTTTCCTCTTGCCGACATGTTTTAATTGAAGCATATCCAGTGAGGGCATTTCGGAACACAACATTTAAAAAGCATAGCATTAACTGAATGAAGAATTGCTAGCGCACGCAATGGCCTAATCTGGGCAACAGCTGTTACTAGAAACCACAAGTTCGCATCCAGGTTATACATAAATTTAAACATCGCAGAGATCCATGTCATTGTCGTGTACTTTTAGGTTATATTGTTAGTGCTTCACTAGACCTCCAGGCTGTTGCCACGAGTTCTGACATTTTCCAAACATGTCTGAAAATTAAGGACAAAGTGCAGTTCCCCTTGTACGTTATCGGAGGATAGAAATTCGTATTTGTGAAAATATAGACCAAATAATGTCAACCATGGCTAACTATAACCATAGTTGGTCATGAATCAACTAAGGCGATGAAGAACGTTTAAGAACAATTGATTTGTTGATAATCAGGAAATGCAATTTATTATTGAATTTTTCTCTGTATTTAAAAATGGAAGTAAACTGCTGTAAAATCCAATTTAAGATAGTTTTTCCTAGTTTTCTACAAAATACATTAGAAACACAGTTCCCATGTTTAGGCATTAGAGTACAATTTAAGGTCGTTTTCAATGTCTTTGTCCCTGAAATATCGGTTTTGCGTTAAAAATGACACCACCATTGAAAATTATCTTTCAACATTTGCAGACCTATGCTGGCAAGGCATCCATTTTTCATACAGCAATGATGAAATTTCTCTCTAATTGTATTCAATATCAAATCGAAATTATTATTGCAACTCAGTCCCGTGCATTGTATATATTTTAGCCTGGCAATTCATTTTGTTGCTGCTTCAATAGTTGGCTTTGGCGATGCGGCTTTTAAAAATAACATAAAATCGTTTTACACTCTTTTTCGCTTTCTGTGCAGCACTATATTCTTCACTTCCGACACATAATTTAACAACATACAGTGGCATTGATCTAACTCCAAAATCATGTCACAATCGACATCGAAGGAATTTCTAAAGGTTTCAAATTGGCTTCTTCGTCTTTTGGTATTAAGGATCAAATTTCCTTGTCAACTTCTTCATAACAACATTTGATTGTGTTGAAGATGTTTCACGTTTGTCATATAAGCTGCTGCACTCGACAATAGTAAATTAATATTTTCTTCTTTACATTATCGTTGAATGCATTTAAACTATTTTCAAGTTGAGTTTTTGACTTTACCATTCAGATTTTAGGGTTTATTCTTCACTAATTGGTATTTTTGCATGCTTATTTTTATACTTTAAGTGGCTTCTAATGACAAACTTTAACCTAACTTTCAAATATTTCTTCAAAGGGTTTATTAATCACCTTTTCAAGTGATAATTCCCTAGTAAGGAATGGCTATCAGCTTCTCAATGAAGTTCAAATTTATTCACAACATTTTTTTCAGATTTTACTCAATTCAAATTTTCAAAACCAATTCTACGTGCATATGTTGGTATTTAATTTTCAATGCTTGGTGAAATTTGAGTTTAGCAAGGAATCTGATTCCAAAAATCCATTAAAATGAAAACTTAATAACGACCATAGTTGTAAGCGGGTTGAGATTTTCAAATTTATAGAATAACATGACAATTTCTTAGAATGCAAAAATTTCAGTTGTCATAATATACCACAATTCAATCATGTTAAGTCCTTATAAGAAGTATTATGCAAAATCTTGCGAGGTTATTGATTGTATATTGAAATATAAATCTGCAAAAATTCGTTTCATCTTACTTTATTATCCTGGATTTTCAGCTAAGCATCAATTTCCGAGGAATCAATTTTTTGATGAATTTATGAAATTTGCATCCAGTATTCTTACTGACCCCACTCTTTTAGTTATTAGTGGTGATATTAATATACATGTTGTAAATAATACATCATCCGAACTTGAGGAATTTGTCTCATTTTTGGATTCAGTTGGATTAATTTAATTGGTTGAAATTTCTACGCGTGGAAATAGAACTATTGATCTTATTTTGGCGCGAAATACTGAAAACCTAAATCTATTAAAGCGGGCACTTTACTGTCTGACCATGTTGCTGAACTGAATATGTATCAACCTCCACCTGAACGCATTCAGACACAGTACCGCGATCTGAAATCCATTGAAATTCAAACGTTTTTAACATGTTTATGAATTTATACCCACATTCCTGCAAGTTAGTGATATCAATTAATACTGCATTGAACTTGATTGTAAATTTAAACTACTAGTTGATATGTATGCATCAACTAAGAAGACAACTAACATACACCATTAGTTGGTACCTTGGTTTAATGAAGAACTGATTAAATTGAAAAGGACACGTCGTAAGTTAGAGAGAGCATGGAGATTAAAAAACAGCTTATT
The DNA here is from genome assembly GCA_900660155.1 of Hofstenia miamia. NCBI lineage: Eukaryota > Metazoa > Xenacoelomorpha > Acoela > Hofsteniidae > Hofstenia > Hofstenia miamia. The sequence goes on along the minus strand of CABFPE010000280.1, from coordinate 989,931 downwards.
TGATAAAAAAACTTATCGAATTAGTTGCAAGATTTTTGAAAATACGTTTAGGAGGGCCAAAGGTAAGTATATCTTGCAACAGATACCTGAAAATTCTGGAAGTTCTAAATTTATTTTCTCATTGAGTAAAAGATTGATGGGGCAATTTACTGGAATAAGATCGCTATCTGATCACAAAAATGAATGTGAACTTGCTAATAGATTTGCCGAGTTTTTTCATGATAAGGTGTCAAATTTAACTGCAGCCTTTACTGATGATGGCTGTCAAATCGTAACAGAGTTTTATCAAATTCCTATTGTTCCTGTGTTTCAACAATTTAACGTCATTATTTGTGATTGTATTTTTCATCTTCTCAAAAATGTCCCCATCAAGATCTGTAATTTAGATCCCTTTCCAAGAAAATTAGTTGTATTGCTACTGCCTTTACTTTCAGAAACTTTTACAAATATAAATCGTTCTTTCATGTGCAGTACTGTACCGGAAATATGCAAAAAAGCCTTAGTTCGTCCCCTTCTAAACAAACCAAATTGCAACAATGAATTACTTTCAAACTATAGACCTGTTTCGAATATTCCTCTCATGGCTAAAATTTTGAAAAGGGTAGTTTTATCACAATTGAATGATCATTCAGATAGATATTCATTGAAAGAAAAATACCAAATCAGCATATACAAAATATTATTCAACTGAATCAGCATTACTTCGAGTAAAGAATGATCTCTTGATGACGATGGAATGTGTGGAATTGTTATTTTATTAGACTTATCTGCCGCTTTTTATACATTGGATCATTCTATACTTATTCAACGTTTACATTATCGTTATGGCGTTTCTGGCTCAGCTCTTGATTGGTTTACATCTTTTTTAAAGATGAATATACATGTGAACAAATTTTGAGTAACTGCATTATATTATCTGCGTAATATTATGAGGATTCGGCATTACTTAACTGTTGCATTAACAGCTACTCTAGTAAAATCTATTGTATTGCCACGTGTGGATTATGGAAACGCCCTCTTAATTGGTTACAGTACAAATTTACAGAGACGCTTGCAGTCCGTACGCAATTTTGCAGCAGGGGTAATTTTCCGAAAACCTAGGATCATATGTACTATCCATAGAATTATCTACATCGACGAACCTAAATATCTAGCCGAACTACTTCAATTATACATACCAAATCGCGATTTGCGTTCGTCTGATCAGCTTTTATTAGTGTCACCAAAATCCATGTCAACTGCAGAAGATGCTTCCTTTTGTATTTTCGGGCCGAAACTTTGGAATTCCTTACCATCCATTTTAAGATTTGAGGCGAATCATATCTTGTNAATCGTAACAGAGTTTTATCAAATTCCTATTGTTCCTGTGTTTCAACAATTTAACGTCATTATTTGTGATTGTATTTTTCATCTTCTCAAAAATGTCCCCATCAAGATCTGTAATTTAGATCCCTTTCCAAGAAAATTAGTTGTATTGCTACTGCCTTTACTTTCAGAAACTTTTACAAATATAAATCGTTCTTTCATGTGCAGTACTGTACCGGAAATATGCAAAAAAGCCTTAGTTCGTCCCCTTCTAAACAAACCAAATTGCAACAATGAATTACTTTCAAACTATAGACCTGTTTCGAATATTCCTCTCATGGCTAAAATTTTGAAAAGGGTAGTTTTATCACAATTGAATGATCATTCAGATAGATATTCATTGAAAGAAAAATACCAAATCAGCATATACAAAATATTATTCAACTGAATCAGCATTACTTCGAGTAAAGAATGATCTCTTGATGACGATGGAATGTGTGGAATTGTTATTTTATTAGACTTATCTGCCGCTTTTTATACATTGGATCATTCTATACTTATTCAACGTTTACATTATCGTTATGGCGTTTCTGGCTCAGCTCTTGATTGGTTTACATCTTTTTTAAAGATGAATATACATGTGAACAAATTTTGAGTAACTGCATTATATTATCTGCGTAATATTATGAGGATTCGGCATTACTTAACTGTTGCATTAACAGCTACTCTAGTAAAATCTATTGTATTGCCACGTGTGGATTATGGAAACGCCCTCTTAATTGGTTACAGTACAAATTTACAGAGACGCTTGCAGTCCGTACGCAATTTTGCAGCAGGGGTAATTTTCCGAAAACCTAGGATCATATGTACTATCCATAGAATTATCTACATCGACGAACCTAAATATCTAGCCGAACTACTTCAATTATACATACCAAATCGCGATTTGCGTTCGTCTGATCAGCTTTTATTAGTGTCACCAAAATCCATGTCAACTGCAGAAGATGCTTCCTTTTGTATTTTCGGGCCGAAACTTTGGAATTCCTTACCATCCATTTTAAGATTTGAGGCGAATCATATCTTGTTTAAAAGAAAGTTAAAACAGCCTTTGTGTGAGCGTGCATTTCATTACTACAATTTTGTTGGCGCAGTCAAAACTCAGCAGCTTTAATATATATATATATATATATATATATATATATATATATCTTGCGTATGTGTATTTTTGCGCTTAAGAAATACATTTAATTATTATTTATTTATTACTAATTTAAATTGCAGAATATAGCTAATTCAATGGCCTCAAATGTTTATGTTGAAAAAAACTTGCGATTGAATGGCTCAACTCGAACTAAATTCCAACTATATATTTAATTATGAAGATTGTTTTTAGATTATCGTTCTAGTCATTTTATAAAGCAAAATTAGAACTTATCAGACGTGGTAAGTATGAATAGATTTTTTTAAATGTGTTAATTATTAAATATTTCTATTACAAAATGCCCTACTTTCTTACATTTCTTGGCTGTAATTCATTCGATTTATTTTCTAATTTAAATAAAATTATTAACGTTTTGTTTAAAATGACAATTTTTGAATTTGAACAGTGTATTTCTCATTGGTTGATTTGATTTTGCAAAAGAACCAATTGGAAATTATTCCAATATTTATATATTTATTCCATTACTAGAAAATATTATTGCCATAATTCAAATTAATTTGCAGTGATTTAATCCTGTTCATTATGGCCAACACGACATCAGTATATTTTTCAAATCTTCCTACGTTCAATATAATTTTAATACTAGTTGGCATAATTGGTGCATTTTTTAATGCTCTGATATTATTAGTATTTGTTACTAACAAACGTGTTAGAACACGATCCTACTTAATGATGTTTAACTTAGCCTTGAGTGACATATGGGGCTCTTTTATGATTATCATAAACTATTCGATCCCACAGTTTCAAAGAGGACCTGGTCCCGTTCCAAACGGTTTATTGGGATATTTTGTATGTCATATAATGAAGACCGCTTATCTTCAATGGGCTGCCTACCGTACATCAGGAATGAATATAACTATTATCAGTGTTGAAAGATACTGTGCTGTGCTCCATCCAGAACGCTACAGAACATTATTTTGCAAAAAGAATCTCGTTTTAATAATTTGTCTATGTTGGCTGTACCCTCATTTAATCGACATATCCTCAATATTTGTACCATATGTGGAGAACTCTCAATGTAAAGATGATTATTCGAAGCAGTTTGTTTTATATTTTGGAAAGTGGTTAATAATCGATTATGTGGTATTAAAGGTTTGCTTACCTGTGTTCTGCTACTTCAGTATAATGGTAGCATTAAAGAAGCGTTCCAAGCAGTTTAAGAGCACCATGTCCAATAGAGAAATCTTAATGCGCCGAGCTGAAAACAAAGTCACCTTTATGGTGTTTGCAATTTCTGTAATATTCGTATGTACAACAATGCCTAACTTAATTAATTACGCTTCAATACTTCTTTTAGAGAACCCCATCGCCGAATTTGGTACACCCTTTGAGAAATTTACAGTAATTCTATTATTTTCCAACACTACTGTAAACTTCTTTACTTACGCCTTTAGCAATAAAGAATTTAGGTTCAAACATTTTCTAAAATAGATTTAATGGATGTATGTATCACCAAAATTCAAAAATTGATTTAAGTTCTTAATTTATTTATCACGCTTACCTATGTTGATATTTTTTAAATACCTTTTCGGTATTTGTTAGAAAAATCTAATACTGCAATGCAAAGGGCTTTTAGTAGCTGCAAAAAAACAATGAGATTTAATTCCTTTGACATTTTATATTTTTTTAAAATTTTTTGACAAATTAAAAAATCAAGATTCATTAACTTTTTTAACTGAACTTGCTTTAATTCGAAGTGTAAATACTCTCGCGTGATTGCATGTGTAAATGTTGTGCCGTTAATATCTATTACGAATGTAATCTATGGGATAATTAAAAATTTGTCATACTGTCTAATTTCACTATTACATGTAATACAATTTAATAATGCATAATAGTTTTGATTTGCAATTTATTGAAACTTATGCTTAACGAATTTAGTTTTTCGAAAATATTTTAAATTCCTTTTAAATTTAGTCTGTCATGTATATTATTTTGATATTTATTTTTTTACGTAGAATTTTGATTTACCTGGATCGTTTCTGTTTAAATACACCCATTTCAAAGTTATATTCATTGGTTTGTAATGCATATTTCAATTTTATCGTCCGCGTTTGATATCACAAATAAAAATTTGAATTTCTTAGGGAAATATAATACCAAAACTAGAAATATTTCTAAATATGAATATATAACATTTTTGGTTTGTAATAATTTGTCCAAATGCCTTAATGCACATATTCACATATGCAGTATGATTGATGTGTTTTTTTACTATAATGAAGTACTTACAGGGAAAAAACATTGTTTGATTGCTAATTTTTCAGTTTTTATTTTCAAAGACAAATATTTCTTTATAAATACACAGTACTTGCAAAGACATGCTATATTTAGTATGTCCTTGAGTACTTGTTGTTAATGAAAATTCCAATTCAACATTCGATTAATTACATAAAATATACAGCAAAATTTATATATGTTCCACTATTATTTTTCATATTTAATTCTTTTTCCATAGACACGTTTACTTATTAAAAGTTAATAAAACTCAACCATTCTTTCTGCGTTGCAACCATCGATAAACGACTTGATTTTAAGAATTATTAAATTTCTCATTATTTATATATTCAAGAAAGAATTATAAGTACTGCTACAAAATTTAATCGCATTTTTTAATATTAGTGTACACACTCTATGAATTTCGTTTGATGCCATTTTCATGGATTCTGAGTTAACACTAGATTCGCGGACTATGGGTCGTTTCAACCCAAAACATAGTTTCTATTCTGTTCATAATTATATACCATAAACCAAATCCAATGTCTTAATATTCATATATGTTAATAATTATATTTAATTCTATATTTTGAATTATTTTTTCATAAAAATTTTAGAGTAGTTTTTCAAACGTATCAGCGTTGTTATGTACTAAGACATTGTCTTTAAATTTTAATAATACTATATTGTTTAATGTCAATATTGTAAATTTTGATGAACAAGCGAAAGTATTAAGGATTCGCAAAATATCTGAACTTTAAATTCGAAAGCAATTGGAATTTTTTGTATATTTCCTCCATTTTTATGAAATTGACAAGTGTTTGTTTTGTATGAAATAATCTTTTTCCCACAGAATTAACATAAGTAGCGATTTTAATTATGAATACAATAGGACTGCATATTTCCCCTCGTACGATGCTTGTCCAAGAGCAGCTTGAAAACAATGCATGACTTTTTTTAAATAGAATTGTTGAAATAAATAATAAATTTCATCTTTCGAGTAGTTCAATGAAGATTAATGTAATTAATTTTATTGGTAAAATAATGTTTTGCTTAGAGATATTGATTCCATAATGGAATGAAAGATAGTTTAAATCTTAAAAATTAGAAGTTATATAATATATATTAACCTTTCACCATCTCTCGACCTAAGTTGCAGAAAACTGTTAAAAGCTATTGTCGGTTAACTCTATTGACAAAAACAATCAAAATTTCAATAAATGAAGTATATTACTTTTCTTTTTTTGTTGCTGTTTTACAATTTTCGAAAAATAAAAAAAATCTTATAAATTATTTTTAACCCACGATTTGCAGAATTGAGTTTCCTCATTCCGTAAAGGGGGTGCCACACGATTAGTCTTTTGACTATAGTCAAAAACCTTTTTTGACTATAGTCAAAAGACTAATCGTGTGGCACCCCCAAAAAGTGACTTTTGCGGTTTACGATTAGTCAAATTATGAAATAGAAATTGTTCTATTTGAAAATGACTATTAGTCAAAAGACTAACCGTGTGGCACCCCCGAAAAGTCAACTTATTGTAATTTTGAAAGAAAATGGAATTTTGATTTTAAATAACTTTGCGCTTTCATCTTAAATGTCATTAATAAATAAACAATATAATTAAGATCGTGACCGTGCAGTACTCCACGATCGTGGCCATTACGATAGGCGCAAACAAACAACTTAGGCCACGGTTAGACTACGTGATTGGTAGCAAGAAAAGAAACAAAATCACATCGAAACGCCAATTATCTTGGCAATACACATTCGTGAGCGTAGAGTATGAGGCCTATTTAATACATCATCTCAAATGTCTCCTCTCACCTACAGTTGAAATGTAATTATAGCGACTCCACTTAGTAATTTTTGTACATGTATATGCAATGCAATTTACGCAGAAACCTCTTTTGACTATTAGTCAAAATATTTGACTATTAGTCAAAATAATGCAAAACCGCAATTTTGACTATAGTCAAAAGACTAATCGTGTGGCACCCCCTT
>CABFPE010000280.1:966935-982700 GCA_900660155.1 Hofstenia miamia | reverse complement strand
TACACTGGATGGCCGGGATCTTGTCATGATCAGCGTGTGCTTGATAATGACCCATTATTTTTTAACCCAAATAATATAATACCAGACGGAACACATATACTAGGTGACACTGGATATTGTTGTAAAACATGGTGTATTACCCCAATAAAAGAGTCATGTGTGAAAAGTCGCGAGGAGTTTATACTTAATTCAAAATTAATGACAGCAAGATTAACGATTGAAAGAGCTTTTGNTTTGAAAATGACTATTAGTCAAAAGACTAACCGTGTGGCACCCCCGAAAAGTCAACTTATTGTAATTTTGAAAGAAAATGGAATTTTGATTTTAAATAAATATTTGACTATTAGTCAAAATATTTGACTAATAGGCAAAATAATACAAAACCGCAATTTTGACAATAGTTAAAAAACTAATCGTGTGGCACCCCATTTATAGCGTTAAAATTGATATTTGAATATACGATTATAATTATCATTGATAGAAAGTTTTATCTGGTATTATGTTCAGTGTTGTTTATTGAGTAAATGTGGGCTTGATGTTTGCAATTTTGTGAGATGCACTTTGTTCTTATTAATTCTCAATATACTGTAGCTTGGTTTGGCAGTCTAGCTCAACCTAGTGTAAAGCAAAACTGGATGAATTACAGTGATCACACACATAAAAATTTGCATCTTCCAAAATAGATTTACATATAGGCTAGAAAAGTTTTATTAAGCAATCAATGGATTTAAGCTTTTCATCAGTGGAGTGTTAAGGTTGATTCAGAGAGGGACATGGGCCGGGCAGGGATTAGGTATTGATACGAATGTGCCGAATTAAAAAAAATGAAATATTACGAAATGGTGCATGCATATATCCAATCCAAACGCTCTGAATGCTCTATATTTTTGTAAACGACATGATAGAAAATAATGTTTTTATTTTGAATTTATACAATGTTTTCATATACTCTACTAAAATTCAATTTGGGATTTTCAATTTCAGTGTATAGACTTAATTATTTCTTTCTAACATACAGTACTGGAAATATGTATTCGACCTCCTTGCTATTTTGAATAAATAATGAACATTCATTGGATAGAGTGTCTAAGATTATAACAAAGTGTTATTTTGATTGAGAAAAGAAAATCTGTGTCTAATACCATAAAATATGTAGAATAACAATTGGCTATTAATTTTTAATTAAAATTAGAAAAATTGTATTGGAAAAATGTATTCAGCCATCTGAAAAAATTTTAACAAATGAACAAATCCGAAAAAAGTCAATTCAAAATAAGATACATAAATTAATAATTGATGCAATATAAGCACTTGACAACAAAATTCTCTTCTTATATTTTGTAGGGTGTCTCTTTAAGTGAATAACAGCTTCAAGGCGATCAGGGATTGAAGCAAATAGTCTTTCAATACAGCTGTTGGGAATTGCATGAAAGAGCTGATTAGGATGGTTTTGGAGATCTCCAAAAAGTTGGAGAAAAGCAACTCGTGAATGGCAAGAGGTATGTAACCAGGCATCATATATGGCGAAAACTGTTCGACATTTTCAATATAAATAGACCGAAAAATGCTGAACCAATGAAATTATTTACAGATTCTCAGATTTGGTGTGAAGTGGCCGAATACATTTTTCCAAAAAAATATTAGCTAACTAAAAGCATTGTGGCATTTCTTTAAAGTAAACAGTGATAATTATGTCTCAACATTGATGAATTCCTCTTTCTGCAACCCCAAATCTAATAAAAAATAACTATGATATTCTTGGCGTCAATTTGTTAGAAAAATTTATGACAAATGATGGGTGGCCGAATTCTTTTCTCCAGTACTGTACAAGACTTTGGTCTAGTAAACCGAAACACTAAAATTTTTAGAATTTATTCTAAGATTTTCCAGAAGAATAAACTAATTTTAATTGATTATTTTACAGTAAATTTAATGGCTGTATAATGTATGAACTGTAATTACACCTTTTTATATTCTTATATGTTAATAACAAATCTTTATTACATGTGAAGTATACCTAATTTATCAAGAACATTTTGGAGCAAACTGAAACTCGGCTACTCTAAACAAAAATGTAGTGTTTCATTACCAAACTGCGAGCTTTAATGTTGAAAATATTCCATCAGCATGCCATCTAGTGTAATAAATTCGTAATTTGCTTAGCAAAATATTTTTAATATTTGTGTTTTTGTTCCCTATACATACTATGGCGTTACTTTTGAGGTTCACAAAATTATGGCTAGCTACACATTATTCATCTGTAGTTTAAACTGAAATTTTCAGTCCTAAGTATTGTTTGTAATTGTAGCCTTATTGTTTTTCATTTATTCTTTATTTTTAGAGAATATTTTTCATTTATGATTATAGTAATGCACTGTATAAAAGTAAACAACTAATTGTATTGATACCTAGTTTTTATTTAATAATTGCAATTGTTTATTCTTATGAATTGTTTATGTCTTTTGTAAATAATGAATTTTTAATAATACTTCTACCCTCCAGAATATAAAGTGGATCGTTCTTTTCCAGTCTGAGCCGAGACTGGACAGTCCACCTAAGAGTACATTTTTACCATGAAAAATATTGTAGTTTTGCTTTCAAAATTGAAACTTTCAATATTCAAATATTCTGTTAAAAAATATGATAAGATAAAATTCAAATGAGATTGAAATCCATCTATACTCAGGGAATGAAATTTTACAAAACGTTAAATTTCAATACTCCATTTGGAAATATAGAAAAATGTTTTTCTTTCTTGACAGTATTGTTGCACTAGGATATTTCGCTCGCAAACGCGTTGTAGCATATTCTGTTTTCATGAGTAATAGGCCTACATGGTATAAGGAAGTCTCGAAGTGTTCTGCAAGATTTTTTAAAAGGTTTTCGTCTTTATCTCGAATATTTGACCTAATTGTATTGCACTATAAAAAGGAATGATAAATTACTTAACTTTGAACATTATTTTTGAACCGCAATATTTGAAGACCGGCATTGAGCCGGATTGGAGTTTTTTTAGCTACTTATTTGTAGACGGAAAAATATTGTATGTCCGTGCCCGCTCGACGCCTCTTGAAAGACAAAGAGCTTTCCGATGCCCGCTCGCAAATTATTCCGAATTCCGCCCGTTAATTAAATATAGATGTGTGATCTAAATTGAGTCTAATTTCTAACAAAAGTTTTAGAAAATCATTCGGTATATAAAAAATCACACTAGACTAAAATTTGCCAGGTACCTAATATTTGTAATAATGATTAGTTATGCTTGCTAAAAAATTACACAACGGAAAATTAATCTCAAACATTAAAGCTTGTCGTATTATTCAGAATTTTTTAATTTTCTAGAAATTTCCACCTGTTGTAGATTTTGAGTAGTTATTGTAAACAACTATTCAATAAGCTAAAAATGTCCACTTTCTTAGAATGTTTTAATCAATTTAAAAATGTACCTTAGCATGCGTCCAAATACAATCAAGTTCAATATTTGATTTTCCAACAAATCTCAATTTTAAAATTAAAGAAATAGTTCGTAAACAATTGTATGGTGTTGAGCAAGACTGGAATTTATAGTGAACGTAACAGAAATATATGCTTCCATGGTAAACTGGCCTGACCAATATTATTTTTATTTATAAAATATATTAAAAACGCGAATAATTGTATCAAAGCCATCCATATATAAATGGCCTTGAGTGGTATGTATTAAAGATATATTTAAAAACTACATAATTGTGTACAAAGCTGAATATTGCTAACGTATGTTTTTGCATTGTCTTCTTCATTACTACAAACTACTCTACGACGTCACTTGCGAATCATGGTCAGTCACAAGTGGCAATTTGTTCTGTTGCATAGACGTTTTAATCTGGTTCAGCAATAGTGACCTGAAGGACAAAAACCTTTTTTTGCAATGGAGAAATGTAGTCGATACAAAACTTTTTTACTGGAAAGACTTTGCATAAAATATTACAAAATCAGGAAATTAAACAAGCTGGAAATTGAAACTAGTTGTTAAACATTTTATAACCATTTTCTTGAACAGTGATCTACTGATAGATAATGTGCTTGACATCAAATATCCATTGTGGATTTTTCGCAAAGCTTGACACCGATCTTTCACTGCTGCATTCACTTTAGCTCTTGTTTTCTAAATTTCGCCCGAATCAAATGAATCACAATAAAGTTGCTGAAAAACTTTAAGGGCACTTTATAGTCTACTTATGTTCAACAACAAAGTATGATTTATACCAAACAAAGCAATGATTAGCATTAAATAATTAGGAAAAATGGCAACGGGCAAATTACAATTTGCGATGTTGACTTGAGTTTTTGCTTGCTTTAATGAGCGATCACCAGCCTGTTGAAACGTGCCGGCCTCAAAATGTCGACTCACCGCGACCGTAGACGGTTAATTGGGCGCCGGTTAGGTCAACCCGACCGGTTAAGACATCAGATTTGACTACATGGTTAGCTGACATCTTTTTGATAATTCTGGCAAATTAAATGCTGACTGTTTAATTCAATAGTTTTTTACTTATACTTGTTGCCCTTTCAAATTTCAAGCATCGAACTGTCCATGTCACAAAGAGCTGCTCAATATGATACTTTTAAATATCAAAGTTGTTGTTCCAGCCCAACACAAAATGTGGGTAGTGTCACTTATTTTCAATGTTTTTGGTCATGTGTAGCGACAATTTTTTTTATAAATCTTCGATTTTTAATTGTAATGTGCATTGTAACAAACAGTACATGTATGTTCATCCATTATGATTTTATGTCAAATTCTTTAATAATATGTGAAATGGACTCTAAGATTTTTTATCCAACGATTTTGCATACAATTGGCGAAGCTTTGATCAGTCTTGTGGTTATGCTCATAAAAAAATATTTTCAAAGTAGGTTTGTTTTGTCGAATGAAATAATTTATATGCCAAGTTTAAATTGGGCTGAATTATGTAACTTTTTGCTGTATAAAAATTTTTTCAGAACAAACAAATATATTGTGTTTCATGTGTTTGGAAAGAACACCCTATTTTAAATTTAAAAGTATATTTAATTATTTTCTAGTCAAAATTTAATGTATTTAGATTTAACATAGGTATTTTAAGTACTATCCTGTATTAATATTTATCAATAAATCCATTAAATTATGCATTCCGTCGTCAATATTCAACTAATTTTCAAACATATTACTTGTATGTACATTTAGAATTCCACGGGAAATCTAAAAATTGATTTGTCCAAAAATTGATTTCGTTTTATCATAAAAATGTGGACCAGAATAATGTGCTCTACCAAAAATTTTAAAAATTCCTAATTTGCTATTGTGAAACGATAGATTCTAACGATTATAAGTTTATACATGCTTTTTAGAAAATATGCTCCAGTGGTGAGGTTCTATGCCCTTATGCGGGCAGCGTTGTCATTTTAAAACTTACAACTGCACATGAAGAACTCTCATGACTATGGATCTAAAATTTTTGAACTTCTACGTTCACTCCGTTCAATTTATCTGCAAACAGAAACTATTGTTTCCATGTCCTAGGTGCTGACACTGACATCACTTTCTGCGCTTTACAGTGACACGTGATCTTCGCATTCGCAGGTGTTCAATCGCAAGCACTGTGCAGTACACCTAGAAAGTCCGAGAAAACTTCGATTAATATCCTTAATTTGCGGGATTGTCAATGTAGCGGGAGTCCAGGAAGATTGCGTTTCTAATCTTTTTGTAAAGGTTGATTCGTCTCATTTCATTCGGATTATTCCAGCTCTGCGTTCTTTAAGAACATTAACCACAATAGGACTTTTGAATTTGTCTTGAAAATGGCACAAGAAAATCCAACGTTTGCTGAATTAATTCATCTTCTAGGTGATGCTCCTCAGGCTCTTAACTTTCGTTGGGATCAAGGGCTCATTTCTAGGGGGCTTGTCTGTCATGAGAGGATTGTGTAGATCGATGAAAGCGTTTTTGGAAGCGGAAATACAATCGAGGGCGCACGTTTCCTACTCGATGGGTGTTTGGGTTGTACGATGTGGCAGACAAAATGAGTTTCCTTTTTTGTGGATGACCGCATATCTGAGACCCTTTTACCAATCATTTATGTTAATTTATAATTTGGAAGCGCTATCCACAGCGATGGCTGGTATGCTTATTGCAAATCTCTGCAGGTTACGGTCCTCATCTTTACGATCACCATATGTGACTAGAGTTCACACTAAAAATGTTGGGGCTATGTGGAGTTCTGCAAAGAGTGAAATGAAGGCGATGAGAGGAACGAATAACAACCTGCTTCCGATACAAATACAAACTCATGTTTCTATTTTAACTATACAAGTTAATAATTTGATTTCAAAGTTTGATAATTTTTACTCTTGAAGTCAAATGAGATTCATATTTGTCAAATAGCTTGAAGTATTAAAAAAAAACATTGAGATGAGTTGAATATTTGTATATCCTTTTAACATTTTCATAAAAAGCTTAAAAGACTTTCTCGTTCCAAACTTCATTTTGTGCAAACTGTAAAATACCTTCTTATTGCAATCTTTAATGATAATGATACAACATGTAAATCTAGTAACTCATCAGAAAATATCAATTTCAAACTAATTTACTAAAGCATGAACAGTATCTGAACAGGAAGTTTACATTAAAAAAAATGGCGAACGTTTACTGATAAACATAGCTCACTAAAATAAGAATGATACATGATATCTTAAATCCATGTGGAATGAATAAGATAAAAATCATATTTTTTTAAAAAAATTCTATATAAAATTTATTTAGTTTATTTTAAAAGTTTTGCATAAATGCATTCTGTTGTCTCAAATTTTGCTAAAATCCCATTACATTTTGGAATTTACATCTAAACGAGTGATGTAATAGGGTTTTGACACACTTACACTCTTAATTATTCAACATTTTCTGAATGAATTCGTACATAAAATATAGAATAAACTAATTTTTTAACGCTGAAATGGATTTTTTTCACTATAATTTACATAGCATGCATATTTACCGAGATATTTTTTAAGGTGCTCCTTCACAGAGGCATGTGATGAAAACTTAATTTCTGATTAATATGTATGTGAAAAATTGAATTCACAATGTCCAAATTTAGTTAAGTGCTAAAAATCAAAATTATCGTGTTAATCATGGAAAAACTTTCATTTTTAGCAGCTCATAATCTATTCTAAGTTTTTTTAGCAGAAACTAGATGTGTCCTACAAAGTGAACTGAAATGTCAGAGTAAAGTGGAAATTTTTTAGGTCGAAAAGGTCAATATTTAGCAATCATTTCAAAATAATGTTAAAATTCTTCTGATGTTTCGTTTCAATCCGTACTTTTGTGTATTATAATAATAATTAATGGCCCTACAAATTTAAAATTGAAATACTTTGGAGTTGTATTCGACTCATTCTTTAATTTTCAAAAACAATTAAATACTAAATAATAGTTATTTAGCATATCGCAACAACTTCCTACCAAAGAGGAAAATCAGTTTATTCAAGCCTTAGTTTTATTTTACTTTTTGTGGCAAAGTCTTTACAACTCTTTAAAGAATATTACAAAACAATTAAAATGGTCAATAAAAATTCTGTATGCAAAAAAATTGAATACCAGTGTAACATTTTGAACAACTATTTCTAAATCTGCATCATTCCTTTAGATATATTAATAACATTACATAGCATGATAATTAGTCAATATAATACATTGTATTTTACTAATTTCAATGAAAATATAAATCTATCAAACTTACCATTTGTATTGAACCGTTGACTGTAAAAAAACCTAATGTATAATACTTCTATGAAATTATGGACTTATAAACCCAAAAAAATAAACAAATTGAAACATTTAAATAATAAAAAACAATGTAAATCATATTGAATTTTCTAAGAACGACATAATTAAAAATAATGGGGGTTTCAAATTTATCAGTAAAATTATTTAGCTAACAGAAATTGAACAGCCATAGCGTAAAAGTGAAATATTTTCTTACCTGTCTATGATCATAAGGTAATCCATCCATCAACCATCATTTCTAGCACGGAATGTGGAGTAATGAAATTTACTAAGAATAGTGACTATTCTGATATCACCTGGATGAACCTGCTGAATAAATTGTTGAATAGTTAATAATAATTATAATAATAAAGGACTTGACTCTTTATTTTTAATTGTCTTAATTGTAATCATTAATTGGGAGGTAGGACGAAGACCACAACAAGTGGCGATATGCTATGAGAGAACATAAATATTGTCAAAATCATTGCTTGAATTTAAAAGTTTATTAAGAAATAAGATGTCCTTCTGTTGTAGCATTAAATTAATTGGTAATTATCCAAATTTTAAATCTCTCCTCATAGCTGTACTTACAGATTATACATTTTGAACATCGTATCTGAAATTTTTCTAAGATCAACAAATCAGATTTTTTGTATACCAAATCACTGAAGCTAATGAAGCAAGAATCATCTATTTATGCAGTGTTAATTTCACAGTAGTAATGCCCATGCCACTTTTCCCTGATTGATGGAGAGGGGGGGTAGAATGAGGTTCCACTCTGAACTTTGACCCCTGCCAGCTCTTGGATATTGACAGGGGTGTTGTAACACCATTTAGCGGTGAGTCATGTAAATTGCTTAGTTAATTGAAACATGATTCTCAAAATTTCGTGGGAAACTGAATGATTTGAAATTTGAATATCCTATTCACTTTAACAAGTAATTTCAAGTAACACTAGTGACACAACCTGCTATACTTGTAAATCCGTAATTTCAAATGAAGATGAACTGTTTCAATGTGTGTACTGCAAAACAAACTTCCATTTACTCAAGAAGACTTGTTCCAGCTTCTCCAACGCACAAGCAGATCTGCTCTTAAAATGAAAGATCAAATTATTACCTTCTGCAATGATTACTCTGATGGGAAAAGGAAAGAAGCTTTTCTTAACTAGGAATTTAGCATGAACAAATTTAATGAGGAACAAAAAAACAAAATGTGTTACTGTTAAAGACCATATCCAAAATAGAGAAGTTAAAGTTTGATATAGATCAATTAAATTCTCATGCTGAGCAAAACACACTGATTATGAACAAGATGGATAAACTGAATACTGATATAAAAGCATTCAAGACTAGCCTCAATGATTGGAAGAACAAGATTAAAATAAGTTGAGCGGATTCACCAACAAACTGCTCCTCAGCAGTCACGTGTGACTGATGATACATGATTGAGTTTATTGGTTTCTGGACTGGCAGAAAAATCTGAATACACAATTCTAATTGAAAACTAAATGCTGATCGTTATCTACTTAAGCAATTATTTAAATATAACCTAGGTGTTGAATGTGAATTTGATTATTATGGAAGAGGTAAGTTTATTCAATCTCACACTCCACTGTGACCACTTGTGGTCAAATTTCATAGTTTCTGGGATGTTAGAAATATTAAATTATCAACTTATAAACTAAAAGGAACATCAAAATTTTTTCGCAATGATATTACACCAGATGACGTAACCAAAGAACGCATGTTGTTGAAATTGATATACAAATTGGCATTAAAAGGCCTCGAAAAATCACAGCTCGAAATCAAAGGACTTAAACTATATTTCAAGTCTCATATCATTGAAAGTGAAAAAACTATTGATGAAAACATCAAATCAATTAGCCCTTCTTATAATAAAAGCAACAGCAATCAGTTAACAAATTGACTAGTGCACTCTGTATTTCTTTCAATTGTGCAATCCATTAAATATAAAATTGATGAAATTTATGCTCAAGTGTCTGCCATTGCATTTCCAGAAGTCTTAATGATAGTTGAAACATATTTGTCTTATGAGATTTGTAATAGCACTGTAACCTTACCTGGTTACGTCACTGAAATAGATGATTGAACAAAAAATGCTTCTGATAAAGTTGTTGGTGGAGAAATGATCCAAATTAAACCATCTACTCAAAATTGTGTTTTCCACCCTAACATTGATGACGATTTGCTTAACATAGAAGCCTTGTGGGTAAAACTTAATAATAAAAAGTCACCATAAGGAATTAACACTAGAACTCCGAACCGGTCATTTATGACCGTTTTGATGCAATTGTTAAACAACTACTTCCCTACATGTAAAATTTTTTACAAGTTTACACCTATATTCACTAATTCTGCTGTAAGGTACGAATTGATGACATTTTCGGAAAACAGACAGACTTAGATATTAAAAATCATTAATACCCCTTAAAATCCGAAAACCGGTCATTTGTGACCCAGACTAAACATTTCATGCATGCGTTTGTGTAGTTATATTTATGCAGTAATATACTTCATATTGAGCATGTATTTAACAGTTTTGATCGTTTTAGTTAAAAATTAATGGCAAGAGAAGCAGCAAAGCGGGCTCTTAATCAAATTATGTGGGATATTGCATCCGATAGCAGTAGCAGTGTTTATTAAATATGAACCTGAATGTCTGTCTAAATCTCACTGTAATAAATGCTACACAAATACTGGTCATTTATGACCGGATTAGGAATTAAAGGGTGTATTAAATTTTCGGAGTTCTAGTGTTAACGGGTATATGATAGGTGTATTATATCATCCACATTGGTGCAAGGAAGAAGAATATCATTCTAAGCAATTACTTATGTGTAGTCTTAAATCAGATTAATGATACTAACACTAACTACATGGTTATTATTGGTGGAGACGTTAAGAGCTAATGTAAATCTTCTTACAACAGAGTTTCAACTTCAGCAGATTGTAAGTTTCACACTCATGAAAATCATACCTCGAACAAGATTTTTACTATTTTCTCTCAGTTCTATGGGTCAGCTCAACTGATGCCCGGTATTGGTAAATGTAAGCATTTATCTGTGTACATAAAATCCAAATATGTATGTGGAAATCCGACGATGACATCTTATAGAATGAAAAGGAAATATAATCTACAGTAGTAAGATAATGGACAGAGGAGATCCCTATGAGACACCCTGAACTTCTCGTAACACCAATTGCTATTTGCAATGAGGGAATGAAGCGATTCTATTGGACACCATCTAGTGTTGAAATAAATGTCTTTGCCAAAATTGAATTGAGCAAATTAATTTTTTGACAAAATTTATATTTTTGATTTGGAAGATTTGGGCAAAGTGATGTAATTGATGACAAGAAATGTTTTTGACAAATTTAGTGGAGCAAATTAATTTTTAACAATGTTTTTTGTTAATATACATGACATTATTGGCTGACTAATTGGGGGGTTTACATCGTGTTTTGTTTACTAATAATTAATTTTCTTATCTGTAAAAAATTCCATGTATTTCTATTGCTTAGCTAGCCTATGTACAAATTTTAATTTCCGTTTTTCAAATGCAATGCTATTTTTCATTGTAAAAAATTCCATACATTTCTAATTATTAACAATTGCTGTAATTTAATTCGTTTTTCAGAAATCTATACATTACATGCAAAGGGTTACATTTTGGTTTTTCAAATATGTTGTTATTTCATTGTAAAAATTCTTACATGTAATTCAGTTTCTGCTAATATACAAAATACAAAATGGAAAAAATATTTGCCATACTTAAACATTACAGGCATATGAAATATAGACTTACATGATAAAGGCATTATCATTTGCCAAAAATTTTTACATGTGATGCTAGTAGTAAGATTTATACATATATATGCTTTCATTTATACTTTATTATTATATTAATTTTACGCAGCAGTCTTCTCTTTACATTCTTTTGGTTTATATGGATTTTCAGGGCTGTATATGTTTGTAGACTGTCAACTTTGCACATCTTTTTCAGTTTATTTGGTTTATGCCTTTTGCATGCTTGTAGACATTACATGGTGTTTCTGCTTTCCATTGCTTTTGTAGCTTTTTAACTAGGGTATAAACTTTACTATGATTAAAAAATTTAATACATATTTGGTTAATATTTTCCACATTATACAACAAAGCAAAAACCATTTGAGCTGTTCTTTTATTCCATGCAAAGTAAGCAAAATATCTCCTACACTATATGACGGGGGAGCTCTACAATAACACCTTGTTAAAAAATTAAAATGTAAATATTTTTGGGATTAAAGATTTAGTTAAAATACAGGCATAAGGTAATAAAAAACATTAAACCATATATTAAAATATTAGCCAAATCACAGAGAATTCTGTGAAAACTTGTGAATTAACAATTCAGTTAAGATGCATTCATCACATTTGTTAACAACTGATTAACAGGTGCTATTGGATGATTCATAGTCCCCTGTGATTAATTCATTAATAATGAGGGGTGTGGCTGGAAATGATGAGAATATTCACGCATTACATAATTAATCCATGAATAATTCTAGAGTGTACATGTTAGAGAACTTGTTATACATGGTAACAACCTTAATGAATAATGCATACTGACATTATATCTCATTATTAATACTGGATTGCATTGAATCCAACCAAGTCTATGACATATCATAATATTCGGAAAAATATTTTATTCGTGTATGCATATAAGCATATAGTAAAGATCTTAACAATTCACAAGTTTGCAAAAAGTTTTGTTAAGAAATTAGTTGGTTTGTACAACAATTGATTGATATTTTAAAACATGGAGGCATAGTTGCTTCAAGAAAAAATACAAGTATCATTTAAAATACATAATTTTATAACTATTTACTTTTGAAACTGATAAAAAAAGTGTGAACAGTGTATTAGGGAATAAAACACAATACAAAACAAGTTCAAAAACTACTTTAAAGAGTTGGTATACTTTCATAATTCATTCTTTCAAACTTCAATATATCAGCTCCAGTAAATTATTTTGATTGGCTTAGATGTTAAATCTATCCAATAAATAATTTTAAAACTAATCACCTTTTTGCCTTTCAAAAATGGTGAGAAAAGCTGTGAATGCCAAACAGGTTCAAAAATCTACAAGGTTATCTAAAGGTAGAGCATGTGGATATTTACCAAAGGCAACAGAAAAAAACAGCAAAAGACCTGCATCTGAGGTGAAATGTTTGCTAAAGACTGATGAGAAGCTATCATGCTATCATATAGTAGTTGGTGAACTTACCTCAGTTTCAGAAGAAGCCTGTGTACAATACATAACCATTTATGAATAGCTGCTTGGTGAATGGTTAGGGTTAGAGTTAGGAATTGAATTATAAATTTTCAATTTCAATTGCAATTTATATGATAACATAGATAACTATCTCTTGCTACATTTCTCATATATCTATTGCTACAATGATTTTAACAATAGAATATTTCTTATCAATATTTTAAAAGAAAATACGAATTTTTTTAATGGGACAACCTATATCACCCACAAGAGCATTTAACTTAGTCCATTTGCCCCGGGACAAAGACAATCGTGTGACATCCATTTTAGGAATACTTCTGAGGATTTTAAACCGGCTGACATCCAATTGATAAGATGAAATGGTATTATCTAAATACAATGGATCATCTTGCCAAGTGTGAAGAGACCCAACAGTAGCATGTGTCTGGGTATTAGCGGGAGCCATGCCAGTTGACATATTTTCTTTGGCTGCTCTGCCATATTGACTCTAATTCATTAAATTCATCAAAAAATTATTTGCATTGAATGAGAATTCAACTAAGCACGTTTCCATTAATTGGATAGTAAATGCCATTACTTTTGTAATTTTTTTCAAGTTATTGTGAATTCATTATCACGAATTCCCCAATTTGTTCCCTCCAATATCAGTCCAATTTTATTCAGATATCATGAAGATGTTACATGAAAAATCAGGTAGTTAGGCGTCACTTTGATTTTCAATTCATAAATTCCACAATACAAAGTTTGTAGTTCGGGAACAGGTTTCTTCCAAAGCGGCATTGAACATTTGTCAAGCGTCTGAAATTCATTGATATATGCTCAGTGTTCTAATGGACAAAACATTCGTAGATTTTTGACATCGTTCAGTTCATGACAACTATTAGCCCCAATGAAAAGCCTCCCTCTAAACATGGCATGCTGAGGGCCATCGAGTAATCACAGATTAGTGTATAAAGTCTTCAGCCAGTCGATGAGAATATGCAATCCTAGGGGCAGAATAATTTCCCACATATTTTCATTCAGGGAATCATATTGAATAATAGATGGATGTACTGCATTTTCGAAAGTTTCGCGTCTGCATGATGTCGTCCATGATCATGAAATCTCCAAAAGTGGTCATTCTATGAATTAATTGTAAGAACTCCTGCAAGTGGTATTTTTGTGCATTGTAAAATTATCAAAAGTTAAGGTTCAAAAAGTATCCAACACATCATAATAAAAGAGTTTGATTTGCTAATAATTTCTCATCCGTTATGTTTGAGGGAATATTCTAGAATCAGAAAACATTTTAGAATGCAACTAGTGTTATAGAAACTACATGTATTCCTTACCTGACATCTTCATTAGGAGGTGGACTACATTTTACGCTCCTCAACAATGCCTAAAACTAGAGAATTTTCTGAATCAACTAGAAAATCAATTATTCAGCTGCACAGAGATGGTTTGGGATATAGAAATATTTCATCTGTGTTAAATATCCCAATTACCACTGTTGGTGATACTGTTTAGGAGGTGGAAATCCTTCCATTTTTCAACTAGTCCGCCTTGTTCAGGACGTCCTACAAAAATTTCTGACGGTACAGCTAGGAGTTTAGTTCGAAAAGTAAAGAATAGTCCTCTCGACTGACACGCTCTGAACTGCAAAACGACTAGCAATCCTCTTGGACAAATGTTTGCAAGAATACAATTTGGGCAGTTCTTCAAAAGAGAGGATTCCACTCTTGGTCACCAAGAAAAGCCCCTCTCTTGAAGGAAATTCATGCAAAGAACCACCGGTACTTTACTGAAGAACATATGAGTAAACTTTCAAGCATTTGGGATGAAATATTGTGGTAAGATGAGATTAAAATAGAGTTGTTTAGTAGGAACTATGTCAGTCATGTTTAGAAGCCGTTTTGGCTGCTAAAAGTTGTAATGATTTCACAGTACAAATGAGTAAAATCGTTTTATTAAAACACAAGCGACAAAAATTACAATTATATGCAATAGAAACTACAGGGTGACAAGTATGCTAGGACGCATCACGGTAAATAATAACTAGTGGGCCAGTACATCCCAGGCAAATATGAGGTAAACGTAACCAATACAACATCCTCCTTTTTCACTAGTTCTTAGTTAAAGCAATAGCTTGAATATATTGGGCAACCATAGTATTGAGGAGGTCTTCTTTCTCTTTGTGGTCTCTCCTTTATACGGGTGGATGAATTGTTGCTTCCCGACTTTGTTGGTGCTTCTTTATTTCCTGGTACTTCGGTGATATTTTGAGAAGTGGAGGCATCTTGAACTAACCCATCGAAATCGGCTACGTGGCTATAGTTCCTTATTGTTTCTGCTGCCGTAGCTTTGCCCAAGTCTATCAAATGTCGTTGATTTCTTCGGATAAAAACTTTTCCCACTTTTACAATATATAATCTTGGTAATTTTTGCTTTACCAACCACGACTCCAATACAGTTTCCCAATGTTACAACTCGTACATTTGCTCCAGGTTTTAGATCTTCTAATGCTCGCGCCTGACGGTTGTAAAATTTTTCCTGAGAAGATCTGTATTTGATTCCAATTTATTAAATTCATTTCTTGGAAACACTTTTGGGATGAGCCCCTCATTTGTAACCAGTGCATTGGATCTTAGCCGGCCACTATAAAACAACTGAGGTGGGGAGTACTTACAGAAGTCAT
>CABFPE010000280.1:941475-965444 GCA_900660155.1 Hofstenia miamia | reverse complement strand
GTGACACGTAGCTTTTTATCGAAATGCCTTAGTATTGGATCGGACGTTAGGAGTTCCTTCAAGTGTTGGATGGATTTTTCGTGTTGCTGATCCCACATAAATTGCGAATCCTTCTTTAGCAGGTGTTGCAAAGGCGTTTAAATTTCTGAGTAGTTAGGAATAAACTCGGATAAATAGTTGACCACTCCAAGAAATCATTGAAGAGACTGTTTATCTGTTGGTGTTGAGTATCTTTCAATGACTTGTACATTATTTGGGTCGGGATGAAATCCACGGTCACTCATGATAAATCCCATATATTTTACAGTGTTCTTCATCAGTTGAATCTTTCTTCTATTAAGTTTGATATTCCTTAAGAGTGCTTGTTGTAGTACAAATTTCACTGTTTCAATATGAGTTTCTGTTGTCGCTGTAGCTATGCGGATGTCGTCGTGGATTGCAATTACGTTTCCTATGTCTCCAAACTCTCGATCAATCATACTCTGCAATTTGTCTGATGCCGATGATAATCCAAACTGTAGTCGGTTCCAACAATATCGACCAAATGGTGTGTTAAAGGTACACAGGAATGCTGAACGTCTTGTTAACGGAATATGCCAGTAACAATTTGAGAGATCCATGACTGTAAAAAACTTCTTGCCATTGAAAAACTCTCGAAGTCTTGCGTTTGAAGGCGGATAGTGGGTATTCTCGGTTAATTTGTTGGTTCAGTGTTTTGTTATTAAAGGTAATCCTTAAATCTCCGTTAGACTTTTCAACAACTACCATGCTACCAACCCATTCTGTTGCTTCATCCACATTTGAAATTATTCCAGATGCTTGAAGATCTTTCAACTTGCTTTTTCAACCTTGGAATTAACAACAAAGTGTATCTTCTGGGAGGATGCATAATTGGTCTTGCAAATCGGTTCAAGGGGATTTCGTACTCATCATGAACTCTACCATATCCAGAGAAAACGTCATTGTGTTTGTGCAATATCTCCTTTAAAACATCTTTTGCTGGCCCGGATGTTTTGTGCTTGTCTATTGCGTTCCGGGCCCCATCCGAAAAGGGTTCGAATCTCTCGAGTTTTTGATAGAGTGTATTTCGTTCTCCTCCGGGTTCTTGAATCTTACTCCCAGTATTTCTGATTTCAACAAAGTGTTTAGGCCTAGAATCGCTTTGTTATTAGTTGGAACAACTAAGAATTTCATATTTAATTTTTGCTTATTCCTTCCTATGACAGTAGGTAATTTGACTTTTCCACTGATTGGAATATTCTGTCCATTATCACCAGTAAGCTTGCCACGAGATCGTGATATTGGTATCTTTTTGTTAGACTTCTTTCCAATTTATTTTAGGATTTTTAATGGTAAGACGTTACATTGAGCACCAGAATCAACTTTGATGTTAAGGGGATAGTCCTCAATTAGGATAGTTGTTGTAGTGTCTTTAATTCTTGTTTTTCTTTTTGACGAATGAATCACATCGCATTCATAACTTGATTCGTCTTCACTTTGTGCATCTTCTTCATCCAAGTTGTCCAAATCTTGGCGTCTCTTGTAGTGAAAAGAGTTTCCTTGCAAATGGGCTCTGCATTTTACCGCGAAATGGTATGGCTTGCCGCATTTATTGCACTTTTTCCGTATGCTGGACAATTTCTAGCCGCATGATTCCTTCCACATTGTCTACATTCATAATATTGCGTGCTTAACTGATTCTTACTTCGTCTAATAGCATCAATTTCTTGTTTGGTGTTAACATCTACATCATCAATATTCAGTTGCCTTAAATGTTCGGTTGTTTCCTCAGCTGCGTGACAGAATGGAGTAGTTTTTTGGAGATCGATATTGGGTTCTCTCAAAAGTCTTTCTTGCAATCAGATGTCTTGAATTGAGAATATAATTCGATCCCGAATAAGACTATCTTCGAGTGGTCCAAAATTGCAGTGTTTTGCCTGGGTTCTTAACATATTCACAAATTGGTCAATTTTCACGTTAGATTTAGAAAGCTTGAAAAATTTAAATCGTTCAAAAACTTCATTGGTTTCTCATTTAAAGTAATCATCAAGTTTCTTCATGACATTTTCGAATTTATTTTTATCCTCTGTTCTTGGCCATGTAAAATTCGTGAAAACTTCATTTGCTGCGTCTCCAATGCATCGAAGCAGAATTCCAATTTTAACCTTGTCCGGCTTTTCGTCAACCTCAGTGGCTTCCATGAACAGCATAAAGCTTCGTTTCCATTTGGTCCATTCGATTGCTATACTTGGACTATCGATATCAAAGGGAAGAGGCTTCAATGTTTCGAATGCCATCCCACCTCTGTCACCATGTAATGATTTTACAGTACAAATGAGTAAAATCGGTTTATTAAAACACAAGCTACAAAGATTACAATTATATACAATAGACACTACAGGGTGACAAGTATGCCGGGACGCATCACTTTAAATAGTAACTAGTGTGCCAGTACATCCCAGGCAAATATGACGTTAACATAACCAATACAACAAAAGTCACATCACAAAGTATTGAGTTATTTTTTTATGGCCAGTTGGATACTTTTCGAACCTTAACTTTTACAATATTGCAACTTTTAAGTTAACATTTGATAATATTGTTGTTTTGATATGATATTTGTATTTCCAATTTAAATTACATTGGAAAAATGTTTGTTTATGTTATTTTGTTGAATAGACTTTAATTAAATAAAGTTTTTCCTTTGTATCGGATACCTTTTGCACCCACTATATATATATATATATATATATATATATATATATATATATATATATAAAGTGACAAGTTAACTAATAAATGTAAACTCATTTATGAAATACATCCATGCAGTAATCTGTTTTAAAAACTAATTTACATATATTCAAATAAATGCTTTTCTAATATCTGTAAACATCCTATCATCAAACAACATTGGGTGTTATAATGTAAGNTATATATATATATATATATATATATATATATTGAAATATTTCTGTAAAAGAAAATGCCTTTCATAAATTTGTTAATCACTTACTTCACGAAGGAATAATTCTATTCATCAAACATTACTTAAATCTCAATAATCTTTAGAAAACAAAATATTCCATTCAACAGAAATTCAATAGTTTATTCAGTTCAATTGAAGGATCCAATTCACCTATAATAATGATAAAAGATTTCCTGTGAGCAATTTTTTCTTCAATAATTTAGTGTTATTCCTTACTTATTAGAATACATCAAATTCATATTAATTCCTTAGCCCTCCTAAATTTCATTAACTTCCTCCTTAAAAATCAAAATAGAAATTAATAGAAATATATATATATATATATTTTGAGTTTAGCAATTAAATATTCATAAATATAGTGAATTTATATCCTAGATTTTCAGCTCACCCAACTACAAAGTCTAATGTAGAATTNAAATACATCCATCCAGTAATCTGTTTTAAAAACTAATTTACATATATTCAAATAAATGCTTTTCTAATATCTGTAAACATCCTATCATCAAACAACATTGGGTGTTATAATGTAAGTTCAATATTTCTCATAATAACTGAAGTTGTGTAGCATAATTAGATTTAAGTAAAGCATTCAATTCCATGAGGTTTAAATTGTACAAGATAAATTCTAAATTTGTCGATAGCTCAATGCATTTAATTATGAACTTCTAAAAAATAGGCAACAGTTAGTCAAATTATCCTTGCCTCAATTAAATTTGCAATTTACGTCAGGGACATACCAAAAAATTTGAAAAATATGGACCAATATGCTGACTGCAAATGCACGCAAAAATTGTTTGAATTCTACAAAAAACCTTTAAACTGTAATATAAAAATTAAATTACTATTTTACAAGCAATCAACGAAAATTTAACAAAATCTGTAACTTTTTGCCTAAAATGCAAAGAAAGCTAAGGATGATTTTGAACTAGCATTAATAATTATAAAATTGTATAAATAATCCTATTCTTGAATTTAAATTTTTTTAAAGTTTTCTAATACATTGAGTCCTACTAAATTTCTATATTTTGCTAGATTTAAAAGAAATTGAAAACTGAAAAAGTCTGGGCATCGTTAAATGCATAACCAATTACCAATTAAATGATATATTCAATTTTACACGTAAATGTTCCAGTGTTTCAAATTACTTTATTCCTAAATTGTATTTTGACGCATCTGGATGTATATGGATACATAAAAATATAATCTGCATATATATATATATATATATATATATATATATATATAAATATATATATTAGATTTTCAGCTCACCCAACTACAAAGTCTAATGTAGAATTAAAAACATTGAAAAATCTAAATCCTTTAATCTGCATTTAAAAAGATTTGTTTTTTTAATTTATGTGATTTGTTTATATGTGCCTTGTGAATTTAATAACGCGATACAGATAAATTATCGGTTATTTAATTGTAAACTTTTATTTGAACAAATAAACTCTTATCTTCTCTTCTTTTTTATTATTGTGGTAAATGCCTCGAGCATACACAATATACATGTAATGTCTGTTTTGCTTATAGACAGATGCATGAAGTATCACAATTCATATTCTTTATAACCAAAGGCGTAGTTAGTGTGGGGAAAGGAGTCATGCACCCACAATTTACAACTTGTGGATTCCGAAGTTGAAAATATAAGAAAATCTGTAGAAAATAATATCTACCCTTATGAGATTTGTGTCTATAATCTTATACATCAAATGACGTTGTTTTAAAACAAACACTTTGTAGTTCTCTTGAACTCATCAAATATTTCCCCCAAATATTATTTCTGGCTACACCATTGGAAATATCAGCTTAACTAGGTGCCCATAATTTTCCCCACATCTACTCTGTTTTTATGTATATCAATTTGCAGAAACTATTTAGCATCAAGCTTTTCAAATTTTAATTTACAGCCTCTCTTTTTTGATACTTTTTGGAAATTTATCAAATATTGTTTTTCTCTCTAAAATTTGCAATATTTTTAAAAATCTACATTGGATTCAAATTTTTTGTGAAAACCAACACAGAATAGTGAAATAATTGAAAATACTTGTTAATAACAAGGTAACATATTAAGTCAAGGATTCTTATTTCTATTATATCAATATTCTATATAAAATGCAAACTAAATTGATTCAGTAGAAACTGCCTAGAAGAATCGTTTGGATTTTTGTCTAAAATTTCTGATTTTTAAAAATTTTTGAATTATGGATTTTTTGGCAAATTTCCAATATTTATGCACAAAGTAGTTTTGAAATAATTTGAAACACTTTTTGAAAATGTTTACAGCTACTTGAGAGAAATAAAAGAAAAACAATGAAATTTTACAATATTTACATGTATATTTTGCATATATATCCTATGTAAACTCACTCAGCCACTAAATTGGACTTCTTGTAGAACGTAAGTGGCACTGGTTTTTACATTTCTGAAATTTTATATATTCAAATACATATATCATGTTTTCTGAAAATATCTAAAACAGAAATTGGCATTGAAAATCCACTCATCAAATTTCTAATTTATAATATGCAACTACAATGAATATTAAAATAATTTTTTCATGATTATGTTTATATCTTAAGCAACAAGTGAGTATTTGAAGATTAACCCAAATGAACTTTTCCTGTTGAATGAATGGCATTTCACATGGTAAACTAAATTCAGTTCTTTACAAAATCATTAGTTAATGTTCAATTTCAACACCATAAGCAAATGGATGTTTATTATTCATTGATAATTCATTATTTGAGGGCATCTAGAAATTTGTTTAAATCAAAAGATGAGCGAATTCTAAATTAATAGATTCATCTTTTTCCCAAATATATATATATACAGAGTATATCAAAAAAGCATTTTTTGCCAAAATATATTTCTGAAAATTTCTAAAAGATGCAACATTTTGAAATTTTTTAATGCAACTCCAAAGAATTTTACTAGAGTACAAACTTGCAATATATGTTCAGCGAGTTGTTAAATTTAATCAATGTTTATTTTTGGTCCGGTTTAGTTTTTTTCATATAGAAAACATTTTGAACTAGGTCATGTAAAGTATAATTGAAAGCTCTAACATTTTACTAGCTTAAATAACCACGCAGCACAAATTTATCAAATGTTTTTTGCAAAATAACTTTTGTTAATTTTGTAAAATCAGCATTGGATTCAATAGCTTGACATAATTGATTGATAGATAATATATTCACTTATAACTGCAAAGTATATAATATTAAATAGATGGTCTTTGCTTCTATTACATCAATATTCTATATACAAACTACAAAATAACTTAAAAAATAGTTACATTTTGTTTTGAATACTTAGTTAATTCACTTATTATAACAAGGAATTTAAAAAAAACTGCTCTTAGAATTATAAAATGTAGGGAGATTTTTCTGAACTTTTAACTTTAGGAGAAGGAGTGGGGGGCAACTGCACTGTCTACCTCCGCTTGTGCTGCCACTATTGCTATAGAGTTTTGAGAGTAACAAGGGAGAAGTAGTATATTTTGCGAGGTTTATAGTAATCCTCTTGACTGTACGTTAGGAAAACAATAGTTGACAATCAATTCATACTTTCTTGCTATATATTATAAAATGGGGAATTTTCAAATATCTTTATAATAAGAAAACACTTTTTACAGTTATGTCAATCACATATTTCTCTTAAGAATGCGCTATTCAAAAAAATTGCCTGAATAACAAAGCAATTCTTTGTAATTTAGATAGTCTATTCAAACGTTCTTAGCAAATATTCAGAGCTATCTTGCATAATAAAAAGATTCAGCGAAACTTTATTTCCCTAAGCAATCTGGGAGTTTGAACTAATTATTTTACTTAAAAAACAATCTATCAATAAATAAAAACCTGTACACCAATGTTCAACAGAAATTATATGATGTTGCCTTTATGATAGGTGCCTAAAAATTTTCCTGTTGTAATAACATTCGTTTTTGAAATAGTAACTACTTAGTTTATCTGTTTATTATATTAATTTTTGATATTTTCCTAATGCTTTCGACTAATGTCATCTATAATTTTGATAATTTTACAAAATGTCGATTCTACCTGGTTTGAATATAACTTTTGTACATTTATTGCATTTATTGCTTCTCTCGTTAAAGTATAGTACTCACTCAGAAATTTTAGGGTCTCTGTTTGTTATACTTTAACCCTATTTTTACTGGGATTAGTTTTCCATAACGAATCTATTTGCCCCCACTTTTGAAAAATTTTATTCAACTTTGTTAAGAAATATTGAAAGCCTTTTACATGGACGCATCTATGGGGATGGGCCGCTCATGCAATGGTGAACATTTGTGATAAAACTTATTATTTTGCTTGAAGTACATGCAAATAAGAGTTTTTTGCCAAGAGAAATACGATTTTTGTAGAAATATTCCAATTCTTTTCATACCTAGTATTCAGATAATGAGGCGGCATAATCCCCATGTGAACCACAACTATCATCAAATATTTTGTTTTCTGAATGTAAACTATATGTCCCATCCAAGCGCACCGTGCGCAAAGTCAGGAGCTGTCTCGTCAGACTGCGAATTAAAGGCAAAAAATAAAGAAGAGACAATTTCATATTTTGTGGTGCATTCACATTATAAATATCTTCATTAATTCGTCAGTTATAAGCGTGTAGAAAGATTTTGGTGGTCATCACAGATTTTGAAAACTTCCTAGTATAACTAGGGTTAAGTTCAAACAACTTACCAGTTGCAATGCATAGCGATAGATTTTTGCAGTTTACTGCATGCAGTTAACTTTTCACTTACTAATACATGCCTAGGCAACTTATTCATTGCTCTAGTTGACCAATTCTCAATATTCTGTAGTTGTTCCCAACCATGAGTCTCAACATCTAATCAAATGTCGCAGACGAATAGGTATTAGCAAGATATAAATTAATGCATTATATTAATGCCATATGCAACTTCTATTTTGAATAGCATATTTTGCTTTCCCATTGCCCTTCAATGTAGTTACCTTTTAATAAATTTGAACTTTTTAAAAGTTCCTACGACTTCATCTACCTGAACAAATTATTGTTCCACTTGTTGCTAATTATTTTTTCTTAATTAGGCTTAGAAATGATGAATTCAGGTTTAGAGTAACTTTATTCCTAGAAAAATACATCGTTTGAATTTTAATGACTGCTTCTAAATTCTACTAGCATCGATTGATAGCTGTTGACTATTAATATGACAGATGTTATATGCATTATTGTAAGTACTGCTTACTGAAGAGTACCAAGATAACAACATTAACATTAACTAGCCTATATTATCTTAAATAATTATACATGTACAGTCTGTTCCATAAGTCCCTACGTTTCAAATTACTACTGCACTTAAGCAATAATACAAACAGAGATTGAGTTGCTGAAAAATGGCTTCATTGCTGAGTTGCGACGTAGAGGAATCTATGAACGATCTCATCTGCAACAGGACGGCGCCCCACCCCACACCGCCCACATCACCCGACAATTTGTGAATGACAATTTCCCCAACCGGTGGGTAGGGNTATATATATATATATATACAGTCTGTTCCATAAGTCCCTACGTTTCAAATTACTGGCTGTTCTTCTCTGATGAATGTGCCATCTATTCATCTTCATCTGCCAGAGCGCATAATGTGGTCCTTTGGAGCAATGAAAATCCACATTTTTGGGGTCAGGTTGTGCAGTACCCACCAAACATCATGGTTTGGGCTGCAATAGCAAAAGAATATTTGATTGGCCCATTCTTTATTGAGGGTCGAATGGACAGCCAACAATACATTGAGTTGCTGAAAAATGACTTCATTTCTGATAAGAGGAATCTATGAACTATCTCATCTGCAACAGGACGGCGCCCCACCCCACACTGCCCACATCACCCGACAATTTCCGAATGACAATTTCCCCAACCGGTGGGTAGGGAAGTTCGNCTCTTTGGGGCATCATAAAGAAAAGTGTACTGGCTGAAAAAGCAAGATCAACTCAAGATCTGAAACAGACAATTCGCAATGTTTTTGCTAACTTTAAAATGGAATCTCTTCCAAAGATACATGCACGTACTTTTCGTCGACTACAACTTTGCATTGATATTGATGGGTTGCAAGTCGACCCTTACGATTAGTCATTGTACTTGGATTACTTTTTGAGTTAGTTTTTGTTTGTTAAATATAAATGTATTGATTATATTAATGATAACGCCTGATTGTATTATTGATTAAGTGCAGTAGTAAAGTGAAACGTAGGGACTTATGGACTTATGAGACTATATATNATGTGATAACGCTCTTTGGGGCATCATAAAGAAAAGTGTACTGGCTGAAAAAGCAAGATCAACTCAGGATCTGAAACAGGTAATTCGCAATGCTTTTGCTATCTTTAAAATGGAATCTCTTCCAAAGATACATGCACGTACTTTTCGTCGACTACAACTTTGCATAGATATTGATAGGTTACAAGTCGACCCTTACGATTAGTCATTGTACTTGGATTACTTTTTGATGTTAGTTTTTGTTTGTTAAATATAGATGTATTGATTATATTAATGATAATGTCTGTTTGTATTATTGATTAAGTGCAGTAGTAATTTGAAACGTAGGGACTTATGGAAAAGACTGTACATGATACGTATAAGCAGGTTTTTACAGAAGTGTCTGACAGAAGATAATCGTGCCAAATATACAAAAAAGTTAATTGTTAGACCGGGCAATAATGTTTCTCAAATCGGGACACGTCATTATATGTTTGAACAAGATTCTCATCCGTTAATGCTCGTGAGAACGTTTTTAGTCAACCTTAAATAATTGCAAGTTATTGGTAATATTTTTTTCTAAAGTTTCAATAGATTAATCAATTTCCAATTATTTCAATAATTATAATATCAATTGCATATTGCTTACCCCCTGCAGATATATTGGAACAAATCCTTAATATATATGTACTGTGATTGTTATAGGTATGCATTTCATGAGGAATGGAAGAAGCTGTGCTCTGTTGGGGGGAGGGGAGTGTCTCCCCAGTTCCCCTCTATGTTTTCGAAAACATAATCTATGCAAGTACACCCATGTACAGTATATACAAATATATACAATCAATACAATTAGCAAAAATATAAACACTCAGTTAAAACACACATACAAATATATAATTTAAAAAAACAAAATTTCATCACACACATTTAGTTTATTGATGTTATTGCTTGATGTTGTTTGCTAAACCTTAACAGCCCTGAGATTTTTAAAAAAGTTTTCATGATCCTATTAAAAAATTTAAATGCTTATAGCTCAAAAACTATTAATGGTGTGCGCAATCTGAAAGCACCACATGATAGAGGAGAGTCTCCTCTTTCTTTTTCGTTCTAAATCCGCGAGTTGCTTTCGGCCCCGCGAACTCTGACCTTACGCACGGCGCGCCTCAGTAGGCTTGGAGTATCTTTGCACATATCAAGAAAAGTCAAAGTTTTTTGTTGCATCCAGGAGCTCAAAGCCTTCTACACATATTAACACTAGGTATGAACAGAATTTAAATCTTTTTCAAAATTATTTTTGCAGTCAGAGGGTCGTCTTTCATATATGTCTGATCTTCATTATATGTCAGAGATGCTGTTAGTGTGAAATATGAACTGCATTATTCCTACCAATTTGAATCTATTCAGCAAACTACTTGAAGTAGGCTACTTTTCAATTATAAGTATTATTAAGTTTGAGCATCCACATTAATAATTTAGATCCAGGAGGCTACTATTTTAATTACCTGGTGGGTGCTGACGTATTTGAAATTAGTGGTAGTATTTTATGCTGGAATTTTATAATCATGTATGACAATGACAACTCATCGCTATTATATCTGTTCAACTCTTTAAAGAATTGTGTTCATGTAGTTGGCGGTAGATTTTTCATCATTAATTTTATGTTATATGATATTCCCTTATTATTATTCAGGCACTTATTGATGAATTTAATACTTTTTGTTTGCTTTAGCTTATCATAGAATAGTTTGTATTTTAAGGAATATTTCTCTTTTTTCTTTTTCCAATATTCTTTTGATTTCAATCCAATTTTTGATATTTGCGAATGAACTTTTCAGCATCGACTTTGTTCATGCTCTTTTATATTCAAAGTTGATTCTCATAAAATTTTACATGTATTGTTTGCAGATGCCTGATCTTATTTATCTTAATTTGTAAGCGACTCATTATATAAGCAAGAAATTTATTCATTGCAAGGAGAACCATAAATTCTTTATTTATAACGAAGAAGTATTCACATAATGAGACCTTAGAAATTGAATGAAGTTGTCATACCTCCTGCATCACACCATTTTCCATTTACTGTTTTTCGTTATTTCTGAAAAGGATTTAAAGACGTATGTAATGATTTTTATTATTTATTATTAAACAGCAAGAAATCTATTAGAGTTCTTACACAAGTCCCACTAGTTAAAATAATTTTAGTTTAAAATCTAGCTCTCTACGCAAACCATCAATATACTTGGAGTAAGTTTTTTACTATTGAAAGCTTACCGTGTTTGTACTCTTTTGGTTCAACCCTGTGACTGCGATTCAATGTGGTTATGGGACTTTAGTTTTTTTTTGTCTCCTTGGGTATAAATTTTAGGATGGGCATAACTGAAACTCTACCCTACGCTTTAATTTGTTGAAGTAAAATATGGCTTAGCACATGATCATTTCTTAACAACGTACATAAACGCATGCATGGTGTTGAATTCAAAGGAATACATTATTCTTTCTTCTGTCCTATTCGGCACTAGAGTTCTGGTGTTCAATCAAACAATTTTAATTCTTTAAAACAACTTATAAAATGAGTAATTTACGGTTGTCGCAAATTTTATGACCGGGTTCTTGTGTGTGTCACCTGAAAATTGTCATTTCATTACCCAATCTCGTTGCGATAACTTAAAAACCGACTATTTGTATTTTAGCTTTTTTGAGATAAAAGCAATAAATGCATTTTCTTTTATGAATTTTGAGAGTAAAAGCAAATATGCTGGTTAGTGCAGATAAATAAATAAGCATTACGATTGATAACTTTTCCATAAATTTAATATTATAATACAAATTTATAAAATTATCACATTTGTGTGATTAGCTCAGTTAGCCTATTTTTACAGATAGCCGGTTTTCAAATTTACATGGCGATATGTAAGAAAATGAATTGATTGCGAAATATTATATTTATTTGATATTGTAGGATTTGAGCTCTGGCCCAGCATCACTTAAAGTTTTATGCAGATTTTTGTCTACTCATTTAGAAAATGCCAATTTATTAAAGTATTAGTAACCCAAAATCACAGTGATTTATTAATTTACGTCGAATTCCATAACAATAATATACAATAATATAATATATATATATATATATATAATGGACCAAGGTAATATTTTGTATGCAATACATGCTTACATGCAGTAGAATGTGGATTTCCACCCTACGAAAGATTTTCAATATTCTAAAAATATAACATTTAGTTGATGTGAGAATTACAATTTTAATGTGGTTCATCCAAGTTTACCCACGTGTGGAACAAGCAAGTGCATGCAATTCCCATAGAAAGACTTATATGTGACTTGCTATGGGAAATATAATTTTCAAATGTTTTATCAATTTTCAAGATTATTGGGATGAAAAGACATACTGGTAACTTGCCGATTTGGATCATTATTAAGACAATCAATTCTGTAGTCTTATATGTGGTTCGACTTTTAGTTTTGATTATGATCCTATATTTGAAGCAGTTTTTTCAATGAAATGGGAGGGCATTACTTTTTGGTGATGATATTTGGATCAGAAACAATCCTACATCTTTATTACTAGAGGAGCTATACTGGTAAGCTATCGATATCTGGATATAAATTGAAGAGATTTCAAGGATGATTTGTTTATGTGTGCACAATGACTATTTGCGATCACTTTCGAGACATTTGCTCCAGAGTTCGAGTTATTTTGACATGGATCAATGTAATTGCGAAAGCTTAGTATCTAGTAGATAAAATGTTTTCCATCATTGCTTGCAACAATATTACCTACGAGCAGGCACAGACACATCGCAGTTAGTAAGAGATAAAATTAATCCTTTATAACTTAAAAAAGCTACATCGCAAAGACAATTTACAGGTGCAAAGTATTTTACATTGAAAATATATTACTTTTATTGCAGTCCATACATGCGATTTGCCTTTGTATTTGAATTTCTTCAGCTAAGTTTAATATTTATATTTATGAATAGAAAGTGATATTTTTTGGAATACACATTTAAACAATGCTATATTATAGTCTGTGCTAGTGATTGTCAAGAACAAGTCAGAATCCCAATCCCTGCTTGACGTTCAAAATTTTCCAACTGTTTCATGCACGCCATTGCTTACGAAGATAATTTCTTATTTTTAATTTATTAATTTTTACGAAATTTTTTGTCAATCTTTTGATTGCCAAACTTTCTATTTTGATCTAAATCTGGGCATGCAGAAAATGTTAAAAGCAAAATTATGTAAAACAATAATTTTCTAGCAACCTTTTTAAATTAATGTATTAAAAATTCTGTGAAATTAAACAAAGACTTGAAACAACAACACCCTATGAATTTCGAACAATAGCAAAAAGCAAAAAAATAAATATAATTTTAACAAAACATTCCAAAGCAAATTGCAAATTAAGAGATAATAAGATTTCTTTCATTAGCAGAATTCTGCTTAAAATAACACAATTCCCTATGGACATCACACCCACCAATACTCATATTCTATAACCTCAGAGGGAAGCACTCTGTCTTTGAATTCTATACTATCAGTCTAGAATAACAATTAAACTACTACTGAATTGAACATTTATTTTTTAATTTTTATTTGGTTTTATTCAAAAGCTACATAAAAAATATAAACTTTGCATTGTAAACTTCGGCGATGAATAGAAAGTTCAACATTTTATTATTATAAAGGTTTTCTAAACAATATCCGAGGTCAAAGCATGCTGCCAAATTAGGAATTTTTGCTCGACCTCTTCTGCCTAGTTAGTAAAACCGAACGTTTTTATAAGAATAGATTCAGATATGCGAGTGTATTGCAGACCACAAATGCGACTGGGCAGGGCCTTCTAAATATACACGGCCGTGCTAGCTGCAAAGACCTTTAAAAATTGGGGCCGATGTAATTTGGAAATTAAGTCAAGCTTACCTCATCCACTTGTATTAATCTTGTAATAATGCTCTGAATATGTAATTAATTGATTAACCCCGATGCTTATTGTAAATAATTGCCATGACAACACAGCAGGAGGTGCTCCATTGATGCTCGTTTCTACGTGCAAGCGGGGTTGTGGTTAATTGAGTGCTGATTACACTACAGATTAGTTTGTCTTCGCTCTTTTCCTACTATGGGCAAGCGATGCTGTGTGCCCAACTGCAAGAGTGGATATTTAACAGGAACTTATCATTCTATGTTCTCGTTTCCTAAGAAGAATTTGGACTTACATAAGAAATGGTTAAAGGCTATCTGTCGCAAAAACTTTTCACCAACAACTCACTCATTTGTTTGTGCATTGCATTTTGATGAAAAACTATTTCGATTTACTCAGTGTGGACTTAAAAAGTTGGACTTTTCAAGAAACCCAGTTCCAACAATATTCCAATTCCCTAAAAGTATTCTACCAACATTAGTTCCCACTCGAAAAAAACCAACAGAAAGGCTTTTACAAGAAGACCAACTTCCAATTTTTCTTGAAAAAGACTCAATACCTGATTTTTCCAAATTAAAAGTTATAGCTAGTGAATTGATGCCTGAAAATTGGAAAGTTGATGTTGAAATTGATTTTTCTCTAATAAGATATTACCTTATTTCTAGTGGAGATGAGCCTATAATCAAAGCATCAATCGTTATCAATGAAAATTTAAAGGTAAAGATTTGTGTTAATGGTTCCCCCATTTCTCTTCCTATGTGGTTGCGCAACTCCCCTGGATGTATAGCTAACAAAAGAAGTGTTGTACAAGGATTATTTACTTATGTAATAAACATCAAGAAAGAAATTTAAAAAGTGTCTTTATGACTATTGTAAATATTTTTTTCAACAATTATAGAAAGATGTTGAATGATTCTCAAAGAAAAAGCCAGGTTGCGACTTTCAAGCGTCAAAAACGATTAAAAAATGTGTAATTCGTGAAATAGATTTTGCTTTTAATACTGAATTTGTTTTTATTAATATTTGTTTAATATTTTTCTATAATTGTATTCAAAACCAATTTAATTTATCGGCCCCCAATTTTTCTTTAGACAAAGCAACTGGCATGGCCGTGTATATTTAGAAGGCCCTGCATACCCATATAATTAATATTATTTAATTATCCCACTTTTAACTATGTACCTATATGTTGTTAAGCAATTTTTTGCATTTATATAAAATCTACCTTTTACGGCCGATCAGTAGACATTTTAAGTACGTGGATTTATAGTAAACGTTTTTGAAAGTGTAACATGTGTTTTGAAATTTATTAAAATTGTGTAACTTGTGTGCATTAACCAACTGATGCTTCCTTGCTAACATTATCTTCAAAGAAAACAAGCATTCTTGAAAAGCGCAACATGTGTTAAAAATTAGATACTTCAATTACTCTATGCATCTGGAAATTTTCATTTGACTATCAATTTTCAGGCTTCAAACACATATGACTGTAAGTAGTTTTTGATTAATTTTTATTTACAAAATTTTAAATTTTAAGCAATCTTGAATTCTTACCTAATTAATTAAGATTTATATATCTAAATGTATGAGTAAAATTAATTTTTAATATTTACATTTGGTTTAATTCATTAAATTTATCTAAATCTTTGAAATTCAATATCATTCAATATGCTTAAAAACTATCGTATAAAGTCATTTATTCTTTAGAAGTTTGTGTAGCATAATAAAAATATCAATGCTGCTAAAGAAGAATAAGAAAGAGATTAGTCGGTCAAAGAAGATTATCATCGAATTATGATTAAATTAATATTAATTGTAAATCAAAATCAATTTAAGTTTAGCATCATTAATTTTGTAAATGCAACTAAGAGAGAACATTACCAAATAGTACTTGTCAATAAAGGGTTGAGGAAACTAAATTAGATGAAAATGTCGAATTTAAAATAAACCGAATTAACGGAAATGAAATTCTTTATGATATGAATGAGTTAGACAGTTTACCAGAAAAAGGTTTCGACAAAGAATTCGAAACAAACATCGATAATGAAAACTTACAAACAAGAGTACTGCGAAGAAGGGCAGCAAGAGACGAACATATATATGACCCCGACGTTTGGGATTTAAATTTACTCACTGAATTTAGGCAAATTGAGAGAGATGCAACAACCGAGGAGCAAGAGAATGCGCCACAACCAAAAGACTGAGGAAACAGTAACATCCAATCCACGGAGGAGAATATGAAGGATTTCTCAAAGCGGACCTTGATTCAAGGGCGAAAGGCACGAGAACAAAGCACTGACTAATCGACGTCACAGAGTAAAGAGGCGTCCCAGTAGTCCCCAATGCCGATTCGAGGGCAGGGTGACAAAAGACGAAATGCCTCTCCCATTAGAGATCTGCAACACTGACTTGAGGGCACACAGAGAACTAACGCTAAGCAGCCCAACTTTCCCTCCAAAAGTCCACAACGCCGATTCAAGGGCGGTGCGACAGACAGAGTTCCAGGGGAAGGTGCAAGTGGGGGAAGAACCATACTCATACAAAAGCGATTCGAGGCTGACGTATCTACGGAGCCCACAGCTGTTTGATTGCTGAAAGAGTCAACTGGAAGCCGAATCGAGGGTAACCCAGTAGAGACCATCAGCATTGACTCACTTGATTGTGAGCCGAGCACCAGTAGACCATTACGGATTACTCAGCTACACGTCCCCTCAGAAACAACATCAGAAAGAACAGTACACTCAAAAGAAAGAGAGCAACGGATGTCGAAAATAGACGGAGAAACCCTGCACCCCTACTTTATGGGAACCTTAAAATGAGAAATAATGCCTACGAAAAGCTGTCACCCGAAACAAAGGCTCACATTAGGAAGATATTGAAAACAAAGGGCAGCAACTTACCAATCATACTAGACGCCAGGAAAAGACCAATGGTCAATGTAATAATAAGTTATCCAAGAGAGTTGAATGAGACACTCAAGAGACCATGCATGCGCAGTACAGTGCACATAACTTTCGATGAAAGTTTCACACTCAAGAGAAAGAGAGCACAAGGAATCATGGCGTACATAGATCAAATAGCTAAAATGACATAGATAAATAGAGCATACGAGTTAAACACGAACAAAGATTTTAAGAATATGATATTTGAAGAGAAGAACGCACCAGAAATCAGGTTCAGGACATCCGCATGGTTGATAGCAATTTTTACAACAGAAGAAAAAGATCTTCAATTACCAATATCAAGAGCAGGGCGACATAGACTTACAAATGCGAAAAAGTATGAAATCGCAATGTCCCCAATCAACACCCAGACAAAAAATTGGCTACTGAAGGGACACATAGAGAAAATAACGTCCTCAGAGAAGATGAAGAAGCCAATGCAAATAATTGAAAAAATGATAAGCAGACTCATAATAAACAAAAGCCCAATGGGGAGAACAACAACCGTGGACATGGCAAGAGAACAGGAATCGCGCCAGAGGAAATTGCATTGTTTGACGAACCCATGAGGGGTGCCACATCAGAAACGCGGCTGAGACAGGTAGAAACAGAACCTTGGATAGCAACAAAGAAAATTATAAAAAGGAAAATTGTCGACACCAAAGATATAGTTAAAATGATAAAGGAGAAAAACGTACATCAGACACTACAGGAAGAAATGAGATGATACAAGAAAGAAAGTCCGACATGTACATTCGTGAAGATAATAAAGAGTGCAGAGATGATGAGAAGAGGCGGCATTAGAGAACCTGTCGAAGTCTGTGAAATGATAACTAAAACACAAACTGAAATTCTCAAAGAGGAAGAATTATTAACCTTAACACTACTGATCCTATCCCCAAAATCACAACAGCAAATCGATAAAATAAATATAGAGAAATGGGGAGCTACCAATCCGGAAAGTATGATGGAATTGATAGACACAGATAACGAAAGATTTTGGGTTGAAATAAAAATAACAAAGGAATCAGAAGAAATTTGCACCAGAAACTACCAGAAAGTAAAAGAGGAACAAACAGTTTCAGGGATTTAGTCATTGTCTCATGTGGCGTCTGATGGGTGGTTTGTTCTCTGATTATTTCATCATGGTAGCTAAACAAAGAAATGAGATTTAATTCCCAATTCCGGGTTTTTTTTAGTGATCTAAATATTTTTTAGGCAAAACATGAGTAGCTATAGTGTTGCTACTACTACAGAGGTTAATATCATAATTGACCTGCGTAAGGTCATCTTCCTCACATTCAGTGAGGTTATTTTAAAATTCAATTTCATTAAGCCCGTCATCAACAAGGGAAAACTGACTATTAGCGTTGATGACTGCATTATTAATATCTTTAACAGTATGTTTAAGTTACTGAAAATGGGCGACCTTTCCATTACTCAATAAATACTGGTGGTGATCAAGCACCTTTAAAATGACAAACAGACCTTGCCAATTTGTGGCGAGTTTCCACACCTGATTAGTGTCAGTGACTTGATGAGGAAAATAGGCAAAGACTTTGTCTCCTTGTTTGTGTGGCTCGCCATATAGCTTCCTATTAAAATTCCTTTTTTGGTGAATGACTGATTGATTGGTGTTCCTACAGATGGTAAGGTTTACCTCTTGGAATTCGTGTAACATTTGATTTACAAAGTTTTCTAGAGTGGGCTCATTGTAGTCTGGAAACATGATTGAGAGTGGCATGCTCACCTCGCAGCCAAACATGGCACTAAATGGGCGGACTTTGGTGGTAGAATGAACAGCAGCGTTGTAAAAGAATTCCACAGCCTCTATCACTCACTTCCAGTTATGGCCAGTGGCCTGAGCAAGGGTGACTCTAATCAATTTAATAACAGTATGATTTAACCTTTCGACAACACTGTTCAACTGCAGGTGGTAAGCAGTAGTGAAGTCGTGTACAACCTCTTCCATTAAGCTGTTCTCAAACTGTGGGCCGCAGTTGGACACCAACTGCTCCATAGGCCCAAACTTGAAGATCCATTCCTTGACTACCTTTTCACTGATCACCTCAGTGGTGGTGCTATCAAGGGGAATGAGTCTAGCATACTTTGAGAAATGGTCAATTAGGACAAGAAGGTATTGAAAACCCTCGTCATCACGTGAAAGTTTTTCCAAATCCATGTGCACCACTTCATTTA
Source organism: Hofstenia miamia (assembly GCA_900660155.1). Taxonomy (NCBI): domain Eukaryota; kingdom Metazoa; phylum Xenacoelomorpha; order Acoela; family Hofsteniidae; genus Hofstenia; species Hofstenia miamia. The sequence goes on along the minus strand of CABFPE010000280.1, from coordinate 946,123 downwards.
TTCTCTCAGTGGTGCGACTGTGCAATTTGGCTCATTGCTCAGGGAAGTGTCCCATTCCTTGGAGAAGGCAAGTTTCACACTTGTTGATGACATCTTGGACGGCAGTGTGGACACCAATAGTCATGTATTGTGCATTAAAAGTTCTCTCAGTCTGGATGATGCCTAGATGGCTTTGCTCATGGATCTTCCAAACTAAGTCTCACTGAAAATATTTGGGGACTGCCAACCAGTTGTTTCAACTTCGAGCATAAAGTAATGCAGCATCATTCAGCTTCCAATTGTAATGTTGGAAGTAGCGACTGGCAACAGGACTCAAAATACAGTTCGTGTCTTTCAACTTGGCTATGATCTCTGACAAAATTTTGTCATGTTGCTGATGTGCTATGATTTCCTCTTCAGAGATTTCCTCCTTAACAAGGATGGGGAGGATAGCTTTCTTATGTCTATCAGCATTTACGTCAGGAAGCTGTTTGTACTTGCTGGTTGGAATCAATCTTTCACTTTGCAATAAATAAATTTTTCACCAGGCAGTTTCCTGAGGTCTCATTTGTAACTGGGGAGTGTGATCCAGTAGTCCCACTTTAAGGTGTAGTCTCCCTGGATGGTGCTTGATGGTGAATGAGAAGTCATTCAAGTACTCGATCCACTGGGCGATGATGTTTGATTTATCCCCAGAGAACTTCTTCAGCCATGCTAGCGCAGAGTTATCTGCACACCCAGTAAACTTGCGACCCAGGATAAAAAAGCGAAACTTCTTAAGACTCTCAACAAGTGCTAGCATCTCAGACTTCATAGCACCATAATTTAATTCAGCATTTCTAAGTTTCCAACTGAAATATTGTACTGAACTCTCTCTACCATCAATGAGCTGGCTCAGTACACCACTGATTGCGACAGATCTAGTGTCGCAGTCAACAAGAAATTCCTTTGAATAATCAGGCGTATTGAGACTGGGTATCTGTCTCAGCTCTAGCTTGACAGAATCAAGTTCCTCCTGTTCTGCCCAGGTCAAGCGCAATTCCATGTTCTTCCTTAGTAAGTTAGAGATGTGCTTGGTTTGATTCACAAGCTCCAAAATAAAACAACCATAGTAATTGAGGACAACCATCAGGCACTGTATGTCTTTATGAGATAATTCAGTTTCTATTCACTTAAGATGATCTTTAGCATCATTTTTAATAGATATCTCTCTTCTGAGGAAGGTAACATGTGGCTGTAACAGGGTACACTTGTTTCTATTAACTTGGAGACGAGATCCATATAAAAGATTAAGAGTTCACCCCAGCCTTTCCAGGTGTTTGGGAAAGGTATTTCCAGCAACAAGAATATCATCCATATAAGCTGTTATGACCAACTTGAGTACATTGGCGCCATCCCTAAGCACATGGGTGATGTAGCACTGAAATGTTACAGGGACATTGCAGAGCCTAAAAGCCATATACCTCCACTTGAAGAGACTGTACAGAGTAGTGAAAGGAGTCTTCAGGATGTCAGTGGGCTTCATGGGCACCTGCCAATAGGCCTTGCACAAATCAAGGCAGGTAAACAACTTGTAATGACTCACGTCATAGAGAAGATCCTCCATCTGAGGTAGTGGATATGTGTTCTTGACTGTGACGTCATTCAATTTCCAGAAATCCACACAAAGGTGGAACTTATCTCCCTGTTTTATAAAAACAGTAGGCGCCACATATGGGCTATTACTAGTGTGAATAGTGCCACTTTTTATTAGATCACTTAAGATGCATTCATATTCTTCTCACAGGTTTTCTGGGATTCTCCTAATGGGAAGGCAAATTGGATGATTGTTCTTAGTTACAATAGAGTGTTGTTCACCTTACCAATGCTGATTGAATCATAATTGAAAACTTTGTGATGCTGCTGGAGCAGATGAGAAAGGGCTTTGCACTGTTGAGAGCTAAAGTATGGATGAGTCCATTCATTGACAAGAGGAATCCAGACTGTATCATTTGGCTCTGCCAGATCGTGAATAGCAGTGAGTATCAGTAGACAGGCAGTAGCCTGGAATTCCAGGCAGACCAGAGATGCAACAATTTTCAATTGAAAAGGGTCTATCTTGACCAATGAACTAGAACTGTTTAAGATAGTAACATGCATTCTTCCTTTAGAGAGGTGACACAGGTTGGGGAGAAGTTGATTCCAGTGCAATGCTTCCCCTTAAATTCAGAGACCATAACATCACCAGTGTATGCAGAGTCAATGGTGATGGGGACACTTCACCAATGATGAGGCTCTACAATAACCTCTTTGGAAAAACTTAATGAAATATCCTTTTCTGGAATGGTGGTGAGTTCATGCCAGTGTTTGCTTTGTAGATAGAAATTGTATTGTTTCCATAATCAATGATACATGAGTTCTGCTCAAGAAAATCATTATATTGTACAGAAGTGGCTGATTGCAGGTATTGATAACAACAAACAGCTCCTGCACAATGCATAGCTCCAGGTTCAGTATGCAACCTTTCAAAGAAAATGAATTCCCAGAAGCATCCAACAGATGAGCAGTGGATGGAAGTAAATCATTTTGTGACAAACACAACTTGTAGCAACAAGTGTTAATTATGATGGAGGTGGAGGTGTCAACGGGGTTTGAGGTTGAATTTCCAAAGCATTGATTGAATCAATTTAATGTCTCTCTATCAACTGAGCATCATGGGCTTGTTCTTTCATCTCAGCTTGAAGCAAATCAAGGTGTTGCTCACAAGCAAGAAGTTGACTGGTTTGTTTGGCAAGGGCAGTTCAAAGCTGCTCAACCTCTGTGTTTTGAGGCTCTGGAGACAGCAGTGTCTGTGGGTAAATAGGATAGGGATTGAAAGACAAAGGAGAAACAAGTGAATTAAATCCAGTGGTGTGAGGAGCAATGTTCAGGCTGCTAGTGCTCCCACTGGGGAAACCCTGAGTGGGAGTACCATTATGAGACAAACTACTAAAATCCATTCAGAAAAAGCAAGAAGAATTCAGAAAAACAATTCCAACAACTTGGGAGAAAACATCCAACTGATTAGGAGAAACAAATAACAGCTGACAGTAAGCAGCAAAGTGTAGGGTACCATAATCATTTCAATTACTAGAAAAAAGAGACAACACCAATGTAACAACCAAGAACAAATAAAAACAACCAGGGTTTGGTAACAGCTTCATATCACAGAATTGCAAAGTGAAAATAACGTAAGAGGTAGTGTTATGCATCGATTGGTGGTAAAATAGATTTGTGGTCAGGGCAATCCATCCTGGCTGACTCACACTAAATGGAAAAAACAAAAATGAATGCAGTAAAACAACAAAAAGAGTTCTGTATCACGTCAGGGTCACCATGTAGAATCACAAGGGCACTCTCACCACTCAATCAGCACTGGGTAACTCTTAGGTTCTTCAGAAGGTTGCAAAGATAGCCATCACAGAGAGTGACCTGCATTCTAACAGAAAAAGAAGAACATTGGTAGTTCACAAATTTCATTAAAGAAAACTGAAACCAATCACCAAGAAAGCATTCCATATAGCAACCAATTCACATGGCATCACACCAAAGCCATACCAAGAAAGCCATCCTGACTTGCCAAGGTGCTGATTGTGTGTCTCAAGTATTAATTTCTAGCTCAAATAAACAATTTAGCTCATAGTTCTTGTTACTTAGCTCATGTAAATAAATATAATAATCACTTGTAGTTACCATGAATTCTTGTTGGCCAATGACATATTATATTTGTTTAGTGTAATCTTGCATGGCTAGCAGTGCAAATTAGAAGGGTTGTAATGAATGCACATTGAAAAACAAACACCAGGGAGTGTTGCACAGGCTGTAATAAACTAATTATTATAAAATCCATAACACCTAAAATGGTTAGTAATTTAATAAGAAAGAAAAAGTAATGATGTCCAAGTGAGACAAAACTTTTATTGGGCTTGGGTACAATGTCTTCCCTACTTTTTATACAAAAATCAGTAAATAATTACCAGTAATCTGTTTACAAAGTTGTCACATGAATTCCCTTGCAAATTAAGCAAGCAATCACACATTTCTATAATTTGAGGGGACAACAATTAAATTTTCGTAAAACTACATTTGAAAATAGACAAATTACTAAAATAGAATATAAATTAGCACCAATTGGTTAGAGTGCGAAATAATTGAATCAAAATTAAAATGGGATGCCCTGAGTGACTCTACACTATAATGTTCAGCTAAATGGTTAGTGTTCAGTAGTGGTGAAGATCCCATAACAGGAATGATTTTAGGTTCCTAGTTAAGGATATGATTAGGAGTTTTTATTTCTATTTAGCTAATTTTCAATCCTTTCATACATGTATGAACAATAAAGAACTCAATATAAGGTTAGTAAGCCAAATGTAGGAATTTATACTTATATTGTTTTAGATCCAAATTTATTACTATAATATGACCAATATTGTGACTGTGTATGTATCAGTTATTGCATGTAGGTTAGGAAGCTGCTATTTATTTATCTTATTTAATTAAAGCCAATATATTTTGGAAATGGCCAATTACATAATTAATTAAGCAGCTAGTAACAATCAAGATTTCAAGTATATATTACACTTTACAAATTGAGAATAAGTTGAGTTGTGTCAAGTATTGAGCAAGCACCAAGCTAGGATAGGGTACACAC
>CABFPE010000280.1:902884-920699 GCA_900660155.1 Hofstenia miamia | reverse complement strand
AAAAAAAATGACGCTTTTAAATTTTTTTCTAACGCCCGTACTCCTGAAAGTTATGCATTATACAAAAAAGCTAGAAATATTTCTAATATAGAAAATCGTAAAGCTTACAATGAGTATATTAAAAATGAATATAGAAAATTACCGAACCAAAAGAGTAAATGGAGATTGATTAACGAAATCTCGAATTGTACCAAATCAAAATCTTCTCGCATAGAAAAAATTGTAGACCCCGATGGAAATCAATACGTCTCTGATTTTGAAATTTCCAATACTTTAAATCAAACATTTGCTAACCTAGGTAATTACGACGGTCCTCAAACAAAATTCAGTAGATGAGGATGATTTCGAACACAAACTGTTGTCCTGTTAACTGATCCTAATCTCAATAGGAAAAATTTTCGGTTTTTGTGGTAGGATGATCTTTAAAAAGTTCTTACTTTCTTATTTCTTAGTTATTCCAACCAAAAACTTAGGCCTATTTCTTGCAGGCTTGAATCATGCCCAACTCAACTTTTAAGAAAATGTGCTCACTGAAGTTGAAAATTCTAGATTGAATTTTTCAAGAATAGATAATACTGGTGTACAATTTCAAAACGTTGTTCAAGAAATTGTATAATATTCACAACAACTGTTGTGTAATAGTTTATTTTTTTCAATTTCAGCCCCTTTCTTCTAATAGCTCAGTCGAGCCGCAGCCCACCGCGGCTCCGACTTCAACTCCTGTTAGCAGAAGAGAGAACAGGACTGAGGATCATGCCGTATTAATACTGTGCGTCCACAAATTACCTTTAGTTACATTTTGTAACTTGCCATAATTTGAATTTAATACATTATTTCTCTATTGTTTTTCTAGCATTGCTATGTAATTCACCATATTTCACTACAGGTAAAAAATACAGAAACCGTGTCCAAATTATTTTCACATTTTGCAAAATATAATTTAATAAAAATTTCATTCAAAATTGCTATATTTCTCATGGCTAGTTTCGCTTTTGGCAATAATTGGAATGAAAATAATAGATAAGAAATCATAGCATAAGAACCAAGCATAACACATAAAAACTTTTTTAAAAGAAAAACCATCGTTGTGAGATAACAAACAAAATTACGAGTGCTTCATACTTCTGTTAGCACTAAGAAAAATTTAAGTTAAATGTTGCCAGAAATCGTAATCACTAAAAGCAAATTTGGTTCTGCATAGATACGTTATGTATAAGCTGTGATCATTGTTTAATATCTTTAGGTTTGACAACACAATATGAGGCGTGTGACAGAAAGATAGCAATGGTGCAAAATAGGGTTAATGTTATACCTTTAATATAAAAAAANTATATATATATATATATATATATATATATATGCATGACAAACATCAAAGCAGCTTAGGCAAAAAATCTATTAAATTAATTCAAGTTTTCAGCAAACAATAGAGTTCCTTAAATGCTTGACAAAGAATCAAATTTACAAAAAAATTTGAAAAATCATTGACTTAGCCAAGAGGTTGCTGGGGGTAAGTAAGCTGCCCATGAAATTTTTCAAGCTACACCAAAATTATTTCATTATAAAACATATACCTGGTTATAATATATATGCAAGATTTCTGAAATCCTACAATGTTTATTAGTCTATCAAGTCCGTGGGTTTGCTAGGTCCATAAATATGTAATGCTCAACAATTGCGCTGAAACTTGATACCCTAGGATACAATCTTTTAAGAAAATCATAGGTGTGAGTTTTGGGTGTAGCTCTGGGGTAAAAATTTTAACGAATTTTTCTCATCATTTTCCCAAAAGAAAGTCACTAAGTTGTCAAAATTTGATCAATCAGAGTTTGAAATATTGGGCCACGTCTGCCTAAAGTAGCTGGTAAACGATAGCGACACAAGTCACATTTGCTAGGATAATTTTTTAAAAGGCGCTATATTTTCAAAATATATGATATTTTATAGACACTTCTTAACATCTAAGTAATTAAGTTTTTGGTTTGTATAACGGTTCGTATTTTATAAAGTTTGCGTCTACAAAACTATTCAGTATAATTTTAATGGCAAAAAGCACTGTATAGGTATTTAGATACCACCATAAGGCCCAACTCTGTTCGTCTAACTTCACAACATATGATATGATGTTGCCCTAAATAGCTTACTTCAGGCTCTATTTATCTCTCAAGACGCGTTCAAGTTTTCTAATAAATTTAAATAAAAATATTATAAACACCATGTCATATTTAACAATTAATACAATTACCATTTAAGAATTTTTTAACAGATAGCACATCTTAAAAAATAAGTCTTTAAATTTTTTCTAACTCAAAATTTTTGATACTACGTCATAACAATAAAATATTTTGCCAAATACACAATCATGATTAATAGTTTTGAGCAATTATGTTAAAATTTTATCCAAGCAGGTTAAATAATAAGATCTCAAATTTTGCTGTGATTAATTTTTCAATTTAATTACTAGTATATTTAAATATTTATCACTACTTTTGTGGAAAAACAAAGTGATCCTGAAATTTCAAGGTAATTCACTTAATGTATCTTTAATTGCAAAATTATAAAAGAATTTTATCTTGTGTACTAAAATTTTATTCAAGCTTCACTTTAATGTTTATTTTTTTTTGTTTGGAATCAAAATGCCAATATTGATGCATTATATTTTGATAATTTGGAGCTTAATTAGCATCCATCACAGGCACCTGCTTTTATATTTTCATATTGATCATTCTTTTCAAAAAACGTGGTATGAAGATTATATCTATTCATAGAATATTCATTACTATCACTAATATATGTTCATACTGGCTCATGGGTGGGTGAGCAAATTTGATATTTTCATGTTTCAAAACAATTACACCATTTTTCAAATTGATATTATAGAATCATTGAACATTATATCTGGTCACACTTCTGCTTTGAACGAGTGTTCTAGTATTCGTTCTAGATTGATAAATGTGGTTGATTCATGCATTGATATCTACATGCATATGAAAATACATGTAATTATTACTGTGATATTCATAAATACCTGAAGGGAAAAATATAGGTGGTAGCTACTCCACTAAGTGCTCAAACAACTTGCGAAAAGAACTTAGCTACGCCACTGCACTATACTCCAATTTTTCATATGAAAAATAGAATCATTAAGATAAAATTGCAATATTTAATAAAGGATAGCAGAAAAAATTCAATTTTCATTTGGAAAATTTAGTGAAAATCAATCCAGAAAATGCATTAGATAACTTCAACAGATTTTAAATTTTCTGTTTGCAACTGCGTTAAACATATTTTAATATTCAAGCTAAATAAAATTTTGAAACTCTACAATTTTAATTTTTTTTCATTTTTCTTCTAAGATTATATAATAGTTTATTCCAAAGTGAACTTCTAAAGTCTCCAAAATAGTATGGGTATGTGAATCAAATTTTGAGATAATAGACTTTTTTACGATGGTGCATGGAGAAAATTATGAAATAATGAGCCATTTGGCATTTATTTAAGACATTACATTCATCTACACTAAAGCGATTTTCCAAAGAAAATTCCAATCTACCCCCTCTTCCAAAATTTACTCAGTAAGGAATTATATGTAGTATATGCAGGCTTACATGAACATGTACTAAATTAGAAAATTTAAATCTTTATACTTACTTAGTTACCTATACATTCGCTTTAAGTGATTTTTTATACAAAAGTACACTAATGAACAGACATATGTATTTCCTGAAATACATAGCAGTAGTTTGATCATGCACCACTCCATCAAATCACAAATTAGATCCTGAATTTTGATGTTCAGTATTTCTACTTTCGAAAATGTTTAAGTCTAAATTCTTTATTGCTAAATGCGTACGTAAAAAAGTTTACTGTTGTATTTGAAAATAAAAGAATGACTGTAAATTTTTCAAAAGGTGTCCCAAATTCAGCAATCGGGTTTTCAAAAAAAAGGATTGAAGCGTAATTAATTAAGTTAGGCATTGTTGTACAGACGAAAATGATAGAAACTGCAAAAACCATAAAGGTGACTTTGTTTTCAGCTCGGCGCATTAAGATTTCTCTATTGGACATGGTGCTCTTAAACTGTTTTGAGCGCTTTTTTAATGCTAGCATTATACTGAAGTAGCAGAACACAGGTAAGCAAACCTTTAATACCACATAATCGATTATTAACCACTTTCCAAAATATATAACAAACTGCTTCGAATAATCATCTTTACATTGAGAGTTCTCCATATATGGTACTAATATCTTAGAGATGTCCATTATATGGGGGTATATCCAACAAAGACAGATAACGAAAATCAGATTTCTTTTGCTAAATATTTCTCTATAACTCTCTGGATGAAGAACAGCGCAATATCTTTCAACACTGATAATAGTTATATTCATTCCTGATGTGCGGTAGGCAGCCCATTGTAGATACGCGGTCTTCATTATATGGCATACAAAATATCCCAATAAACCATTAGGAACTGGACCAGGTCCTCTTTGAAACTGTGGGATTGAATAGTTTATGATAATCATAAAACAGCTCCATATATCACTCAAGGCTAAGTTAAACATCATTAAGTATGACCGTGTTCTCACGCGCTTGTTAGTAAAAAATACTAGCAATATCAGAGCATTAAAGAATGCACCAATTATACCAACTAATATTAAAATTATATTGAAAGTAGGAAGATTTGAAAAGTAAGTTAAAGTAGTGTTAACACTGAGCATTTTGGAATCACTTTATGCAATGAATTAATGAAATATTATTTTTTAACGATGAGGCAAATAATATACAGATTTTTGTATTTTTGCAATTGGCTAATTAGCAAAATGCAAATCAGCCAATGGAAGACAAATTTTAGAATTTGACATTTATTTAAAAATTGAAATAATTTATCAAATTCTTATATATGTTTGTCCATTTTGATTCTTTTAAATGTAAACGTAAATAAACATGCATTTTAAAGGAACAGCAGGTTTATTCATTAGATTAGAGACTTGCAGTCAACTGGTTTAACCCTCTTCTGCATGACTTCAAATATCCATAGAAAATATGGCACTTTAGGAGTCGTCAAATATCATCAACACACTATTATTGCTATAATGACAAACATTCCGTTGTTAGGAATTGTCTATTATGTTGCTATATGAAAAAATTAGGCAAATCACTTAAAATCCTTTTTCTTCAATACAATATATCATTCTATTACTTTGTTGCCATATTGCAACGTAATGCACTTTAGAAACATGAGTGTCCATAAAGATTTATATCATGATGTATTCTAATCAGGTTTTCAGTAAATGACCNTCATAGATAAAAGATGGTTGGTTCAAGCTGCTTTGTCAACCTACAATTTAAGAAAGTATTTCAGCCAACCTAGAGGGCATTGCGCAAACCCCCAAATTGGTTGCATGCCTATATCTAAAGAACATTTAAGTTATGATAGGGTTTACTAATATGAATTTGAATATTTTTCAACAGCTGTATTAATCAGGGAAAACATGGGCGAAAAACAATTGGGTTTTTCTATATAATTTTTACTAGTGAATATAGCAAGAAAAAGCTTAATATTTCCAGGCTTGTGTTGGTTGTTGTGTACACAACACAGCAGATGTTGTGTAGCGTCCCAAAATGTACAATTTTGCCTTTGATAGAAGAAATATGGTCAACATTATTTTTTCATTTTCAAATATATTTTTACTTATGTAATGTTAAAGTAATACGACCCCATGAGGTATTAACATGGATGAGAACTTAATACATTTTTAGAGTTTATGTAACAAGGAAAAGTCGTCAATCCAAATGAAGAAAAAGCCTGCTCTGATTACCGCCTTGATGCTTGGGTTGAAAAGCTTACATTTGATAGGCTGGGATTCTCAAAGCAAGCCTTCTAGAAATTTTATTATTTTGCTTTAAAATTCGCGCGGCTATAAGGCAAACCATTTTTCCACAGTTGCAATTGTCTCCAAGCCTCATTGGGAGCATTGCGTTGATTCATGTTGACCTGAAGTCATTTAAAATGATTTTCTAGAATCACAAAAAATTTCGAAAATCCACGGGCTGTTAAATGTTCATTTAGTTATTTTAATCTCCATTGAAGTTTCACATATTAATCATAAAAATCATGCAGTACTCAATTTAAATTAAAAATAATTAAACAAATGAATAGTATAATACCAAATAACGTTTAAGTTAAAGAAACAATTACATGTGCATATGTGAACTTCACTTAAATAGCAACTGCTCTAAAATATTTACGACATTATCTTCAACCTGATTTTAACCCAATTGAAAATTTCATATCTCGGCCCAAACCTACCCCACATTATAAGAATTAAAACTATGCATAAGTTTAAAGATACTAAAGAGCCTAGTGGTTGAAAATAGTTCCGGACTNATTGCAATAACAAGGACATCAGAATGAAGAAAAAAATTCTTGTCATGAACAAAAAAGAAAGACATTTAAATACCAAAATTATTACTGATGGTTTGAGCTACATTGGCAACACAGGTAGCTTCTACGAGGCTCTAAATAATAACAAAACCGCAATGCTACCTGATGCATATGAAGAACCATCAAATCTGTCCTCGGATTTATGACGGTGTGTGGAGCAATGTAAGCTTTTAGTGTGAAAGAAAGTTGGTAAAATTTGAAGTTAAGCTTAGCCACCAACAGAATTTTTTCATTCTCTATAAATAACTTCCACCAAGACTAACTAATAGGAATGGCCATACAGTAAAATTTTTTTTATATTAGCGGAGGCGGATGAATTTTTCTTATGTAATTACGGGGATTGAACTGTAATTTAGACATAAATTCGTAATTGTGAGATCTGACAAAACATATACTTGAAAAAAATGTATATTAAGTGTCTACATATCGTTATTGATAAACGAAATTGCAAAAATCAACTCAAAAAAATGCTTACTTTTCAAAATTTGCACAGTTTCCTCGTTTTTGTTATGCATCGAAGAAAATCATTAACAATATTATACAAACGCTTACATAAACTATTCACAATTCTTACATAAGTGTCCAGTTTGCCAGCAATCTGCGACCTTTATTAACCCCTGACCTAATCTCGAAATCGATCCTCTACTACCTTATTCTTAGTATTTACGATTTTCCAAAATTTTACAATTATTCGAATGAATCTTGCAGTATTCGTGGAGATTCGATAGTTTTCAGACTATAGTCACTTTCAAGCGCAATGGCAGAACACTTTCAATGCTAAAGACACATTCTGTCTCTGAATCGAACTAGAAAAACATAGAATGAGCCAATCGAGACATCTTCGACAAAAAATTGGTCCCATGCTTATATAAGATAATAACATCATTGCAGTCAACAGTGCATTTTTAATTATTCCAAAAATGTCTTCCAAATATAAACTTTTTCATCTTCTTCTTGATACACAGCATAAACAATGTAAATTGTACTCATTAATGAAAAATTTCGTATTATTTGTTTTGATAATTTTACATTAAATATTGCAATGCACGTCTAGCACAAACGGAATTAATGTATATTATGAATATATCTGTAAAAAAATTTAAGCTAAATGAAATCTATTGCCTATAAGTCCATTCGAATGTCCCAACATGCTATGTATAAAAACATTCTATAACGAACTCAGAAGAACACATAGCATCAAGCAATATATTGGAAACTGTCAAAATGTTTAGTAGCGATTTTTTAATTGCACCATCTTCATGTTTGTTAGTGCGCTATATTCCAGTAACAAATTTAAAAATGAAAGTACCCTTTGTGCATTTCTTCATAACAAGACAGTCACTCAGAAACTCATATCTGGGCATAATCGAGACAAACGGAATAATAAGAGAAAGAATTAAAATTGTAATAAAAATTATTAGAAAAAAATTCTATGCGATTTCTCCCTATTATTAAGCTTGTAAAATATGCTTGAGAAATATTTGTTGTCGATATGATTTTAACAAGTTAATGTCGTGTTGTATTTTGTATGATCAGAAATCCCACATGAGAGCAAAATAACAACATGTACGCATACTTGTTAATTTGACAGTTGATTTTTATTGTAAATACTCGTAAATAACTTTATATTTTGATATACTATATATTCGATTTATTGCTTAAATGAGAAGCTAAATGATTTCTGTACGAGAGTAGTAATGCAGGTAAAATATGTCAGTAGAAATGATGACCCGTTTGTAAGTTCGAAGAATACTTTCTATGAAAGTGTGCAATGGGCACTGCACATAGGCTAAGTGCAGGGCTACGGAGTTTTATTTGTCGTTTGGCCTTTCCTAACGTTTGATTTCTTGATATAATGTATTCATAAAATAGCCGGAAAGTTACAAATAGAATAACATCAGTTTTATATCCAAATTAGTATGAACTTAGTGTGAGGACCCATTAGCATAATGGAAGGTTATTATGACTTAATATTGCTGCATATTTCTATTTTCACTCTTAATTTCAATAATTTTTGCCTTAGCATAAATCCTCGTCCTCTATTTCTAGCGAGATATGGTCCCTTCCATGTAATGGCTTAAGAAAGACTATCTTGGGTACGTATGAGCAACCTCAGATGATATGAATCATCTGTTCGCACTAGTTACCAGTGGCGGCTCGTGCAAGCAAAAGCTAGGCAAGCAAATATTTTTAAGTAACCAAATTGTATATATATATATATAATAAACCATGAAAATTATATTAATATGTGAAATCCTTGAGGCGATTTTTTGCACCAAAATATTTGTAATATCATTATTATAAGAGTAAGATTAGTCCTGCAGTTCATTTAATAAAAAATTTTCAAAAAAATTCCTAATAATTTCTATAGTTTTTTTCTCGGTGGTTCTTGAATTTGTTTACATTTTATTAAACAGAAAATAAATGTTCTCATAAGCTTGTTCAAAGTCCAATAGTTTGTATAAATTCAAATATTTACAAATTTTAGATAAGGCATTTGAAAAATTATACATTTCAAAATATCGGATTTTGTAGATTTACAATTGGAGCTCTGCTAATGATAGACTAAATACAAGATGGAGAAAATTTGAGCAGAAATTTAAAACAGAAAATGGCACCTGAGAGTAATCACATTTAAATAGCTCAAAGTTTTAACAATTTAATAATTCTATGAAACGCATTTGCATAGGGATGTGAAACTGCCCCCTCCCCCATTTGAGTGCATATGACGCCAATATAGTTCAAAATATCACTCGTAAATTATCCAAATTACATTTGATTTTTGAATGAATTTGTTGCACATTAGTAGAAAAAATTTTTATTTCATTAACAATTAGTATAAATTTTCTAATTTCTTTCAAAAAAAAACAAATGGCTACCACATTCTTATTTAAGAATTTGTACTAAGGAATCTGTGGGAAAAAGTGCGAAAGAAACATTATGCCAGATAAAAGCCTCGCTCAAACATATTCTGTTTCTGGTACAATTGAATAGAAAAATTTTCTGATTGATATTTAAATAATAAATATCATGTTTACTTTAATAATAAATATCATGTTTAATTTTGGGTTATTGCATTGAAAGAAAATATTTTGCGTGGTTCTTTTACAACAAGAGTACTTCAATCCGAAGCAATGAACTGATTGCTTGCGCTTTGCGAGCTAAATCTTCGCAGGCCGAGTTGAAGAAAACGGATATAATTTAATCACTTCAGCGAGCGTATGTACAGCATTAAGTCATCTGCTTACCAAGCCTGTAGCCAGACCAAATCCCCAGGGGGGGGCACACCTATGACGTAATGATATATTGAAAGCTGATTAGTGGTGTGTTTTTAAATGTTCAAAGGGGGACCCTTTTATATTTTTTTGGCACTACTGCTTACATTTTTCTCAGGGGGCACAGATTTTCCCAAGGGGGGCCGTGCCACCCCTGGCCCCCGTGGCTACAGCCTTGCTGCTTACTGTGTCCAGTGGCGTACCCAGGGGGGACATGGTGGAATGTAAGTCAATTGACGTGCAACCACAATCAAAATACAAAAAATGTGTGCTAAAGAGAGACAATATAATAACTCCCGAACAAAGCATGAAAAAAAGCATTTCACAATTTTCTCTTGCTTAAAATGGTTGTTGATGACCTGGGATGTTTGCAGTGAATCACAACATGCTACCATTTTTTATTAAAGGCTACTTTCCAAAGAAATTATAAAATAAATATGAATTACTTTCTTTGCAGGAAGATCAATTGCATATCAGATGAAAGAACAATGGTTGATAATATCTTAATCTTTCAAAAAATAATCCCAAAAATGTTTAATACCGTTGAAACCTTTTTTGGACTAACAAATAGATAAATCTCAGTATGGATATGTACATAATTTGCAACATTAATATTCTGTAGAAACTAAATTGCTTTTAAATTTTTTCTTCAAAGATTTTGAAACGAAATGGGTTTTGATTGATCTTGGAGTTCGAGGAATGAAAATGTCTATAAATCTACTTTATGATTTAAAAGTTTGTTGAGGCATAGCAAATCTGAAATTTCTACATATAAAAAAAAGAGGCAATCTAACTTTATCAATCTTTCCTTATACTTTTCAAGTATATGTATATATTAAGATTCGAGAAATTTCAGTACCATATTTAAGAAGCATAGGTTAGTTTGGATTTTATCACAGTCCTATAAATGCTACCCTTAATATGTAGAAATATAAAATTTACTGCTTTAATTTTGTTTGAGATATGGCTTTTCCATGACAGCTTTCTAAAAATATAAACCCTAAGATCTCTTAAGGAATCTAACGAATGTATATTATTTTCCAATATATGAATAGAGCAGTGGTGTAAACCAGTCGGGTTAACCGGCGCCGGTAGGGTCAGCATTATAAGACCGGTCGGTTTCAACTATCAAAAAAGATTGAAAGCCACCAAAAAATTATATTTAATTGAAAACATTTTGTTGTGTTCAAGTACCACAACATTTACTTGTGAGAAATTTTCAATTAATTTGTCATAGAAAGTTGCCCACAATTTGAAAAGATACAGAACTTCATTATTTATTATTAGTAGATATTAAGCAGGCGCTTACAATGTAAAAATTCCTATAGTTCAAAATCGTATATACTCGTTACTCATTAATTTCACAAAAAATAACTAATTAGTATTACGCTTTGCATTAAATATTGCTTTTCACTCTTATTTCAAAGTTTCTATTCAAATGTAAAGCATTATTGAATTTTGTTGTGATTTGAATAAACGAAATAATCTATTTATATATTTCTGCTCACATTTATTCTGCTGCTTACCTTGTTAAAAAAACATTTTAAAAACTATTTGAATTTCCAGTCTAATCAAACAACAGTCAAGGAAAATAACGTATAAACTTCTCAATTGAAGCATGCTACTAATTAATTTTTTATTATTGTAGAGCAGTAACAAAGTTACACAGTGAAAATAAATTTATAATGACAACTAAGGCAGTTGTAGTATAGTGAATAAGACTTCTGCGATTCGTTCTAATTTAGGGTATATCGATTACTAGACATTCTACTGGCACATTAGATAATGGACATTTTGAAAAGCTGTCTTTCATGAATTAGATTTTGTGAATATTATAATTAAATAAAATTTGTTTTAAATATACTGGTACACCGCTTCTTTCAATCATTCTGCATTGTAGAATATATTATCACCATTTAGGTTTACTAGCTTAGTAATTTAATGTTTAGCTGTGTTAATTCATTACATGACAATATTCAAAAGTTAAGTACGAAGCAATAAAATTTATAATACTGTTAGATATCACAAAGCACAAAATCATATGTGCATTGGATTAGGAAATAAGAAAAAAAGCATAATTAAAAAATGATTAAGGAAGTGCTATGTTATAATCCTCCTAGGGTTAGTGGATGACACCCATTGGACCAGTTACTGCTTATGTAGCGTCAATGAACAGACCTTTTAATCCAAACATAGTTAATTTCGCTTCTAAGCTGTGAAGAATATACGGGAAATCATGATGAAAATATTGGCCGGGGTAGGGTAGAAGCACATTCCAACTGAGATATCAGAATATTCTATATTTAATAGGTTTTTCATGTTCCATTAAAAGGAATTCAGCTACTTTAGAGTAGGGATTGTGCAAGGCTTGGACCGGCCAGAGCCAAAATTTAAAAGAAGTGTACATTACGAAAATTGCATACAAGTCAACAAAATGAATTGAATGCTATATAAGTTATTAACAAGGTTTTTAAAAAATAAATTTTGAAGCTTCAAATTTATATCATATATTCTTCCAAATGCAAATTATGATTTGCAATTTCTGTAGGTAGATTTAATTCGAAGTCTCCTACATACCTAATTTTAATATAGTACACCGAAAAATTGGAGAAAATTGTTTGACAATTATTCTAACATTAGGGGCCTAATATGAGCTAAATTGGAAATTGTTTAAATGGGCCGGGAGTGGGTCTAAATTTTCTGCCAATGTCCATCTCTGTTAGGGCTTCGGCAACTCGACTATTAGGAAGATTATCACTATAGCCTATATGCAGTAATATGAAATCGTTCACAAGAATCATGTGAACAACTATTCAGAATCATAACTTATTTGAAAGCTCGAATGTCTTATGCTGACATGGGATACGTTTAGATGTATGCTTTGAGATTACTGGATGCCTGAATTTCTAAAAAAATGAAAAATAGATAATTGCATTAGTGTCAAAATAGTTGATGAAAATGTAGTTGTGAATTGTCAAGATGTTTCTAAACATGCAACTTTCATCAATTAGCAGGAATAATCAGAATTGTAAATTTGAAAAACTATTAGCATCTTCTCTTCAATTGTCTTCTAGTGTTGGGGGAATTTCTAAGTGCAACCGCTTGACATTTGACAAGCATCATGATTAAGCATTCTTAACATTTTTTGAATCATCATTGAAAGATGTCGTTGAATCTTGCTAAAAACCTTAACATCATTTTAACATGACTAATTTTTGAGTGTATACTTAATAAACACAGAAATATTTGATTAGCTTGAAATTTAGTCTACGCATTTTAAACATTGTAATCAGAATAGTTTTAAAATCCAGCAAAGTTTATATATGGAATAAGTGAAGTCAATGCAATTGTGCATTCATGTTATTAAGCAATGAATAAATGTTTAACTGGTCATTTCAAAGTAGGAAATTCTATGCTCATTTTTGGGTATTTTCTAGCCCGGTTATGAATGTAACGATGAGAACGTCCATTAAAATTGCAGTGATCAAATTACGTATCCACTGCATGTTTTTTTACACATGTATCTATGTCTATGCCAGTTTGAAATATCTAACAATTGCACATGTATGTATCATTAGTAAAAAATTGTGGGAATTCATATTTTATCATTTGCTTATATTTATATTAACCCAAATTCCACTAGGAATATGTTCATATCCAAATTCATAAATCATGAACTAATAAAGATATCTAAAACCTGGAAATCCATATAATAGATTATTGTCTCCTCTTTCCCTTGCGATTTAACATTGTGCTCAGTCACAAAACGTTTCGGGCTCGCTTTGAAGCCCAGACCAGGTGCCATTATTTGTGACTTGCCTTAACGGCTTCACCTATTCATGTACATGTACATAAAGCGAAATTAAATTTCGGATAATTACCCACGTGACAGCAAAATCTTTATATTTACTCGTACCCGGAGTATTCTTACCCGGACCCTCTCGAATACCCATTGGTTCAATATAAACAACTATTTTGTATTAACGAATCTAAACTATATAACACAATTAACAATAACTATACCAAACTAAACAACAATTGTATTTAACACAAATGGCCAGGATTATTTTGACGTCGTCACTTCATTGGCGATGATGGTGTTGGCAGCAGCTTAGCTAATAAATAGAATCCTTTGATATTTCGATAAACCTTTACTGTAAATAAATAATAAATATCATATTGGATTATTGAAAATATAAAGCACAATTTATTCTAGTTACCAAATGCTCATTTAAAAATAAAGGGAGTAGACAAAATTTGTATGTATAATTTTTAGTACGTGTATAAATAAATAAGTTTTGCAAAAACATTAACTAAGCTATCGTAGACTAGAATTACTTTGTTTCTTATTATTGATCTAGGTTATCCATAAACGCAATTATTCTGGAGATAAGGAGAATATCGATATAATTCAACTGATACCCAAATTAAAATGAAGGTCTTCGGTTTAAAATGTCCTCCAAACGTATTTTCAAAAAAATTTGTAATGAATCAAACGTTGGAGAGCTTGTATCTTTCGTAGAATGCAGTAATATCTTCTGAAGGCAAGAAGGTAAAATTTACCACCAATTCAATAGGGTATGTGATGTGGATGACGCGATTCGTACGTTTTTACTAATTTGAATTATACCAATATGTACAAAGATCTTCTTCAGAGTTTTTCTTATTAAGAACTTTCTCTATGCTCAAATTAGTACATATAAAAGTTTTGAAGATTTTAATAAGCATTTAAATGGAATTTTAGCAATGCATCGTTTGTCAAATATATATGTTGGAATATATAAAATTCACCTCTGATAATTTATATAGAGGAAACAACATCCCAACATTTCAAGAAATTAAGTTGTCATAGACAGATGTATTAAACAGAATTGCCACTTACAGCAGTTGTAACTATGGTTTCTATGCCCTTCAATTAAGTCACAACTTTGAACTGTGAAGTTACATTTTGAAATATTTTCTTCTAAGAAAAATATTTTTGGTGGATAAATTGTTGGTGTAGTCATTTCTTTTTCGAACAATGTATCGTTATAGTCACTGTGGCCTAACATTGCAAACTTATCAGCCAAAGCAAGATAGGCATTCACCATTCAAATAATAGCTGTGATATGATTTTGAAACAGCAAGTCTAATTTGGGAATATTTAAGGGATTTTTTTTTGGAGCGATGTTTGAATTAGAAAAGAGTACAACATTTGAATATTTAATAATATGTTAATACAAATACTATTTTCAAAACAATCCTGTGATATTTTAAACATCTAAATGCCATCTAGCGGTATGATTATGTACTGATCAGGTACAAGCATCAACATATTTGCAAATTAATATTTAAAATCAATGTATAAATATAGACATTCATAGACAAGAGTAAAATGATCAATTCAACAACGATTAGTGTCAGAACATTACTAATGCGTTTGAATCGACTTCGTATCGAAGTTGATTAGGATCATCCCGAAAAATCCAATGAATGTTTATCTAAACTGCATTAGTAGTGACCAAAGCTGGAACCGAGCCTGGGCCTTGGGCGGGCCCAGGCTTGACAAATTTAACGCCCGGGCTGAAATTTATCATGTCTGAAATTAAGTGTATGTTCATTAATTGAATATGATGGTAGGTTGAATTCAATGCATCAATTCATGTGACGGCTTATTAGAATAATAACTTGAATAAATATAATTAGCACTTACAAGAGATAAATATCTAGATGAAGTGAGATTGCAAATGAAGTATAACAATAATGCACGTTGATAAATGTACATGTAGAACATTCAAGAAAAATGACTAAAACGATAAATTTTGACCCGGGCCTGCCCGGGAAGAAAAAACCCGCCCGGTTCCAACTCTGGCAGTGACACCTTATTAAAGTTCGCAATCTCGGGATCCCGAGATCGAGATTTTTGGCTATCTGAAAAGTTTGAAAAAACAGCTAAGTTTTTCAACGAATATGTTTATTGAAAAAATTATTACAAGAAACAACAAAAACATATTAAAGAAAAAAAGAAAAAATGTATTATTAAAGTTACAGTTCAGGAAAAATGTATCAAATACTTAGAATATTATATAGCTTGTGCTAGTGAGTACGATTTAAACAATGACGTTTCTCCAAATGTATGTTATTTGCATTGTAAAAACTTGATATCTAGAACATAAGAAGAATTGTGAAATTTTTCAAAAACATGTATATAAAATGCATCATGGACCTAAATAATTTGTAAAAACAGGACCATAATATCTAAATTTATAACGCTCTTTAGCCGCATTAAGTAGACTTTTACCCATTTTTATGAAAAATTACAACATATTTGAATGGTGCTTTAACACATCATGGGCCTCCAATCCATATTTATAATACTGGTGGCTCATTAATAATACTTTATTTCTTTATTTGAAATGCTGGGATTGAAAAATAAGTCCAAGAGAGCAAACCCTTATACAATAAAACTAAAGCAGATGCTAGTTTTGTGTTAAAAATTATGAAAAGGCTAGTACAAGTTATTGTATGTAGAGCATATCTACTCTTTGGTTTCGTTGCCGATCTGACTATGTTTTCAACACGGAATATTTTTACGTCAAGTTTGTGATTACATATGCTTTGTACTCCACATAAGTGGTCATGTCTCTGACTTTAAAACATTGCTATCCCAAAATCGTTAATATGAAAAACATGGATATGTTCAAAAGAACTAGTGTTCCTCAAAAACTGAATTACACTACATTTATTCAATAAATGTCAAACTTTTAGGATTATGATACATAAAAATCTTAAATTGAATACAATGAGATTAAGACAGTCATTACCTATGCACATGTTTGACGCGATTTTAGTTCATTTTAATAACTTTACTTTCACAAATTAGGATAATTCTGAGCTGCTGTGAACTTCAACATAAATTATTTTTAAATCGCGTAAGAATATATAAAATTTTTAATTTCTTGCAAAAAACCTTAAGCATTTACAAATCAAAAAATAATAAAGCTATCCAACGTTTGAAATCATCACGTGATTTAAGGGCGTCTTCCCCTTCATTTTTATCCTAAAACACACTTGGTTAACGTTGTGCAGAGTCTCGGGATGCGGTCTTATGCTGTTCGCGAGTCACACTTCAATAGGCCTACCTACATAGAAAATTAGGAATGAAGAGAATTTTGAATGAGTATTCGATGATAATTAGTTAGTTTTTTAAGTACTTTATTGTAGTAGAAATTATGTTAGGATTTCCAGATTTCAGAATAGGCTTGGAGAAAATTGTTTTAAAATGTGGAAAAACGTGTTTATATTTATAAAGAATTTACAGAACACGACTAAAGAAATGTGAATACCATCACTAGATTACAATGCTTTGAGACGTATTGCCGGAGCAGTAAAGGTTCCAGGTAAAAGTGTTGTTTTAAATTTTAATTGGTTGTCCAAAATTGTCACCCACAAAAAGCCCGAAAATTTCCAAAATTCAGTTGCGCTCCTTTTTGACCGTGTGTTGGTATTTCCAATTTTTATGGAATTAATATTTTATAATAATAATATTTTACAAAAGCTTTGTTTATTATAAGGATAATTTTAACTGCGGAGCTTCCAACTGAATATTTAAGAAACTTCATTAGAATATAAATGTATATTTCATATATTTTTCAAATATTGGAAAGGACACTCAAAATAAATTTGAAAAATTTTGGTTGCAAACATTCAAACCTAAATGGTAGTTGAAAAGATTAACACATTCTGCTAGAGAAGTAATTTTGTTTAACATTAGCAGGAAGTTTGTTTCCTACTGATAAATTTTTCTATACTAAGTAAGGATTAATACCATAATGTTTTATAATGCTACTTTTAGTTTTATGTAATATAACTATCATTAAAACAAAAGCTAAATAAACCAAAACCAGCATTTACAATAGTAAATAACTAAAAAATGAAAAACTTGTTAAAGTTTTGAAAAATATATATAAAAATTATAAAATATTATTATTCACTTAGTATTGTTTTAATCTTGGTTTTGCGATTTCAACTTTTATAATCCTCATGTGAAATTATTTATATTAAAACAGGTTATATCTGTACAGTATATATACAACTATACATATATATATATAT
>CABFPE010000280.1:883213-894235 GCA_900660155.1 Hofstenia miamia | reverse complement strand
CCCCCCCCCCACACACACACACATCAGCAGGAAACGTATATATGATTTTTGATAAATATCTTCCATAAATATTACTGTGCAATGGCTAAAAATATTTTAAAAAAAATATGTTTGTAATCAAAATACATTTCTAAAATATATATAATTAAACTAATAAATAATAATAATAATAAAAATTTTTGTCATGTGTTATTTTGTAGACTTTATATACATATTACAAATACATTTGCTTTAACTCTACAATTAAGAATCAAATCAATATATTTGTTAAAAGATACAATTAAACTACAAAGTGAATATATAATATACAATAATAAATGTGAGTGTCTATGCATGGGGTGAACTCAATGTAAGAAATTGTTAAATGTGTTTAGCATGCTTGCGTCTCTAATCTCATAATCTAAATTATTCTAAATATTAAAGGCTGCTTGATGAAAACAAGGATAGGAAATACTGCTGCAAATACATTTTTGTGATCGTAGATTTACTTTTAGGTAATTATCAAGAAAAGACATTGATTCTCGGCCATATTTCGTTTGTATTCAGTAACATGGTCATGCTTACGTGCAAAATTTAATGTTTTTAGGGACCAATTAAAAGTTTTTGATAATATATAGGGACTTTTTGTATTAAAATAAATAGATAAATAATAATAATAATAACGTATTGAAAAAAAGCGATCTAAAATACAATTCCTCATAAAAATCTATTAGGATAAACAGACAATTGCCTCTAATTTTAGTCTTTGGGCAGTCAGGAAGTCTCTGTCTAAGTCTGGAAGCAGAGTGTTTTGTACAAGAAGAGAGTACACCAGAAAAACAATGGTCAGGATTTTCTCGAACATGGTTATAGAGTTTTTAATTTCTTAGACATAACACGAAAAGGTGTATAATTTGCAATTATCCCAACAAGTACTGCTTGTTTTTGTACTGTGTCTAAACGATTCAGCAAGAATTCACTCCCAACTTCCTAAGCACAAAAATTATATATAATTCAATTGATTATGAGTCGAGTGTTCTACTGCCAATTATTCTTATCTCGTGGTTTGTGCTATAATTGATGCGCTTATCTGAATTACATATTGAAATAGTTACAATGGCAGAACATTATTAAATCAGATGAAATTGAAGTGCCCATAGACATGTATATTTCACTTATATTTATCCAATCCACATCCATGAAAAATTTGTCAAAAATTTTCTATATATTGTTCATATTTCTTTGATTAATATATATGAAAATATTTGTGAATTATTTACTGGACTCTGAAAGCAGGAATAATCATTGGTCCAACTAGATTGAAACTAAATACACAGACTACTAAAAACATTTCTTTGTTATTAATACTTTTATTTACTTGTACTCTGGTGTAAATTATTTAACATTCAATTTGATTAAGAATTAGGTGAACGTGATTATATAAATAGCTTAGCTGAGGTTACAGGAGCTATTAATACAGAGTTTGAAGAAACTTTGTGGTATTTATTTTAAGTGCTTCTTGCTCAATATTTAAGAAAAGATCAATTGTTAGAAGGGAAAGATGCATTCCTTACGTTAGGAATTCGTTGAATCTGAATTATCTTCCTTGTCATTCCAAGTCTAGAATTCAAAATTTCTTAAAGTGTAATCAACAACCTGTTCAAATATCGACCTCCAAATCTTTTCATTGATCCTTTCAAGAGATTTTTATAAAAAACCTTCTTTTTATGTTTAAAGTAGTCAAAGTGTTGAAGAATTTATTACCGGTACCATTTGAAAGGAATTATGGAAATGCATCATTTGCAATATAGTTTGTTTGCGATGTATAATACTTTACCTAGAAAAAGCAACTTCGAAACATTTCCTGAATATATATTATCATGAACAGATATGTTATATAAGATTGCGACTGATCACAGCAGTAGAAATTGTGAAATCTACGCCACTCGAAATTAAGAACAAATTGGAACAATTAATAAGTGACATAGATATTCTGATATATTTTCTTGTGATAGAGATATATTGTTCCTTGATATTTCGAAAAGGTGTTGGCATACCATTTTCTTAAATATGAACACTAATTTCTCCTTTGTGCTTGGAACAAAGCCTATTGCATTGTGACTTAATTTGTATTGCAAACCTACAAATAAATGTTGAATAATGAATTACTACGTGTTTCAAAAACAAAGTAATTTGTAAACCTAAATTTCAGTGCCATCTAGCGATACAATTAGATACTCACTAAGAAAAACAATCAATTTGCAAATGAGGACTTAAAACCAATTTACAGGTGGAAATTACACCCCTTTGGTAATAAATTAGTAGACTATGATTTACCAAAAACTTTATGATTGTAGTTAAGGTGTAAAATATATTTTAATGCTATTACTTTCAATGTGATCTCAGTTTGCCTCGTTCGTTAAAAAACCTTTAAAATTAAATTGTTGCAAATATTATGATTGCATAGTCTCTATAATAATTACTATGTAGCTTCAGTAAATATTTCCAAGATCATGTCTGTACCACTTCACATCTCATTCATCTTTTACGAATACATATGTACGTATTCAAGATATTTCAAAAGCCCAGTTTCAATGCATTGTAGAAATTGAAACTTATCAACTTAAGAAGGCTTATAGATTGCACATGAGATATCAATGATATCATCAAAATATAGCCTATTCATGTCTCTTTGTAAGTTTGAGGCCAACATAAGCAATCACTTAAAGTAGCTATGAGTATTAGCTGACGCCTTCAAACGTGAACCATATTGTTGAAATGTTTCCATTAATGTATAAGCGAAGACATGAATGATTTGCCGTTTTCATGCAATTAAAGAGTGATGATATATTAGTGCTTAAATACAACAAAATTGATTAGCACTGTTGTATATTAATTACGATGATTGGTGAACGCAACAGTCACTTTAGGATATGTCTGAAGAACAAAAAAGTCCAAGAAGTTGTCCCTTTATATGCATTGAAAAAGCTAACTTCCTGGAAAAATATGTGAATGGCGAGAATGGTTGCAATGTTTTCACATTGGAAAATCAAAAAGAAGATTTCTCAGTTAGCTTGCAAAAGAAATTGAAGCTGATGTTGCAAACAAGAAATTCCAGTTCAAAAATTGAAATAAAATTTAAAACTAACTGCAACGGTTAAAACTTTAAGCTTGATGATAAACTTTATTATTGACTCTCAAAGAGACCCATATGGAAAACAAATGTGGACACATTACAAAGGATTTCGTCTCTATTTTTTAATGCCTTTGGATATATACATTACGTCATATTGTAATCGAATTATGCTGTTTAAATGTATATTTACACATGAATGAATGTCTATTCCGCATATTAATTAGAACAGGTTTGTTATTTGTTTCCTTTTTTGTGTTCATTTATAGTTTAGCTTAGTCGATATCTCCGAAATATTCTTCATGAGTGAATTTTTCTTTTTAAATATTTAACTTTATGTTTAGGAACTTGCTCGCAGCATCCATTTTGTTTTCTTATTTTCGATCGTGAAATATTCTAAATGAATGGGGACGATTTTTTAGGCCCAAGACCAGCCCAACAAAGCTTAAGCCCAAGCACAAGCTCGGTCAATTTCAAAATAGAAATTATTCAACCCAAGCCCAGCACGGCCCAAATAATTCAATTCTGTTCAAATTCAAATTTCATTCTTAACCCTAATATAATGAACGTGTCATACAGAGCCGTAGGCCTGGGGATAGAGAGTACAACCCTTCCTGGAGCAGATGTGAGCCCATCTTGTAAATGATTGCAATTGACTACCAAGTAGCATTGAATGTGCATTTCCACAAATGTTACCAATAAAGAAAAAACTTTTCTAAATTGTTTCAAATTGTTTAATAGAATTTTTTTTTAACTTTTTGTTTGTTTCTTCTTAAAATTGTTAAATGCTTTCTTCTTACAAAATAAAATCTTAAAAATCAGAGTGCATAATGTAAATGATGTGTGTCTCGTTTTTTTTATAAGTGAAAACTAATTGTATCTTAATCTTTTGACTAGAATTTTATGGAAAACATAAAAATATTGCCATTGATAGTATTTAAGTGAGATAATAGCGATTGTTGGCACATCCGACAACGGTTTATCAATGTTTTATTTCCAGATATTTTATTATTAACGAGGCCATGACTAAACTTAACTCCCAATTTTGCACAAAAATCGATTATTGAAATTAGCCGTTTACATGAAAACATCCTTTAAGAAGTGGATACCACAACAATAACATTTATATTCTGCGACTCTTTTATCCAAACATTTCATAAAAATTAATTCTATATGAAAATGAAATTTGTGTTTATTTTAATTTGTATATGAATTTTTACACGTTTTACAAAACTACTGGAGTTTCACTGAAAAAGTTTTTACCCGAATTTCACTTAAAATGTTGTTAATTTCTTTTACTACAACAAGTTATGTACTGTTTTAAGGAAAATAATATTTTCCTGCATATCCAACCAATAAACCCCTTAAAATAGGAGGTAGTAAGTATAGATAATATATTTGTATTTTTTGAAGAACAACAATTTAGAATCTTGCAAATCTCTGCTGAGTACTCTGTCCTACGGCCAAGGCATCATATATTGTATGTTTCATAAGTTCTTTCTTATGACATCACTAATTTAGTAATATAAATATTGCTATAACTAATTATTACAAGGATTGCAATCGTTTTTTTATCATTTAAAAACATATCATTTCTTATATATACAATTACAAAAATTTTCTGCCAATTTACATCAACTTACATCAGCACAAAGTAGCGAACAAAATTTAGATGTGAGAAGTATTGCCCCAGCCACTAATGCAGGGCTGATTAAATTTAAAGAGAATGATTTTTTGTCATTTGCAAAGTTTAAGTTTTCAAGTGATTTTTCTTATGCTTCAAATACTAGTTAAAACATTAGGCCCAAGCCCGGCCCATATTGCTATGTCGAAAATCCGAATCCGGCCCAAGCCCAGCCCGACCCAACCTTAGACCCAACCAAATTCCAACTCTGGTGAGAACCTGGTCAACAGCACTGAATTCAAGCTCTATTCTAATTATTTGGTTGTTCCATTAAATACTGACCAAAGAGCATATTTGTGATAATTTTGCTTGTATTTTTTCAGTTCTGAAGACAAATTCAGAATTGAAAAGTATTTTCTTTTTATCCAGTTTTCTTATGTTTTTCACATGGGCTGTATATATAATACTCATGTTTTTCAGCACCTAATTGCACTCAAAGTTATGTATTGTTCCAATTCCAGTAATTGGAAGTTCAATGAAATCTTTCATTCTTGGACTGTTCAAGTTAGACATGCCTTCATAAAAGCCAAAAGACTGTGGCTTATACTGCTGGATTTATTGCTAAAAACTTTTAATTAGTAATAATGCTGCTCTCAAGTGCAGAACTTTATTTCACCATGAACTGAGGGTGCTGTTATTACCCGAGTATATTAACCTTTAGTTAATATAAACGAGTTGTTGTTTTAAAATCTGCTTCCTGGAAATCATAATTAGTTTGCTTCACGAATCTGATAACTAAAGAAAATTTGGTCAATATCAATGCAGATGGATATAATGATAGCAAAGTGGAGCGTCAGAAAGGATAATTAAATACAATTGTATTTTTACTTTTTGTTCAAATTTGCAAGTTCTGTGTTTTTATGTATTTTGACTAAATATAATTGCTTCTTCTTTACTATATTAATTTAACTTGTCAAAACATTATTATTACTTAAAATTCAAGCTATTTTATGCAATGTGAAGTTTTAAATTGATAATGTATCCCGACTGTTGTCAATCTTATTTACCTCATAACAGCTATAATAAAAATGTTTTAAGTGTAGGATACAGTAATAAAGGCTATTTATATTTCATTGTTTAATGAACAATTTAAAGTTTTGCGAATCGGAAACTTAGTGTTAGCAATAGTTGCAAACAGAAGCTGCAAAATGTCGGTTAACATCACCATTTTTTAAAGCCAATGAAAATCAGCTTAATTGTGATTCAAGTAGTGATGGTTACTTACATAGTCATAAGTTTTTAAGTAATGCTTCTTCTGCGATGATTGGAAATATGGTACAACCACTGGCAACATAGAACTAGAGATTTCACTCTTGAAAATATTGATGATGTCGATGGCATAGAGAAATGATATCTCTTGAATTACCCAAATGTCATATATTTATAATGATATACTGATAACTTTGTCAAAATTAGAGCTTTACTAGATTAAGGTTTAGTGATGATCTTAGGCCCTTTTTGATGATGAGCAGGGATTTTAATGAATGGTGTTATAAAAAAATAGAAAAATGTCTGCAATATTCACCAATGTGAAACAGATTACTTTTTTTTACTTTTTGGTTGCTTGCAAACTGACAGGATAAACATTACGTCCATGTCTCTTGTCCACCACAGTCTAACAACATATAACACTGCTGTACTGTGTAATGGCGGGAACCATTTTAATTGAAGTGTTTCGTAGCATTTTTAGCATACTAAACAATATGGACAACATCAACACTCTCTGTCTACGTACCTAGATTAAGCTTGTTGAACTTGTTGAACTTGAAATTTGTCTATTATTCTCATTTCGCTAATTTTAACAAATATTCCATTAATTAATTCAGCCACTACTGTAGCATAATATTGAAATATGTCAAAATATGGTAAATTTAGAAATTTAAAAGCCATTAACTCGGAGTAATATTGCTATGAAATACATATAGGCTCGTTTTTGCTCGTATATATTGTTTAGTTTGTGTTCAAAGTCTGTGGGCATGATGGGGTCAGAATAACTGCAAAAATCAGCCTAACCTCCAACTTTGATTCAGAGAAGGCTAATCAACAATAAAAATGGAAAATTTCATCAATTACTTTATGAAATGTAACTGAAGTATCGAAGCATACCAAGAGCATCCTTTGTAATAACAAANTATATATATATAATATATATATATATATATATATTATATATATATACAACTGTAACTATCTATAGAATGCCTTCATAGCAACATTTCAAATGAATAAAGGAACCAAATATTTAACTTCACCAATGATATTACAATGAAATTTGTCTGGAAACTGATCATTTTCAGAATTTCCCACTAAAATAGTAGAAAATGTTTTTAATGGAACAGTGAATCAAAATATTTGCTAACAAAGATGTAAAAAATGATTTGGGGTTTTTCATTCAATGACTTGTATTTGAATGATTTTTCTGTCTCTGTTTTCAACGCATCTGTCTTGTAAAAAATTTTCAAAGAAAACCAAAACATGTTATATTCAATAATATTGGCAATAATTTAATTACAAAAATACAAAATGAAAATATGAAGTGCAATTTGAAGTGGAGGAAATTCCATTTTCATGTGGAAAACTAGTGGAAATTATTTGAAGGGCATTAATTATTTTATTTCTCCACATTTCGTAACATTTATCTTCAAGTCAGTTATATTATAAGAATTATCTATTAATGAATTACATTAAATATATTATCAACGTTATTTGTTAATTCCACCTGCATGAAAAAATATTTATTAGAATAATAATGACTGTTTATATATGTTAATAATAAAATTAAACCCTATAAATGAGAAGGGATTAATTAACTTTGAAATCAAACAAAAAACTTTCATTCAATCAAAATTAAGCATTTTTAAAAATAGAACAAAATAGCTTACTTCAACTGTTTTCAATATGCAATAATTTACATATTGTTTGAAAGGTATATATTTATATATATATATATTAAAAAATCGATTTCTATGTGTTAAAATCATCGTCAGTTTACAAAAATAGATTTACACTAAATATAAATGATCTTATTATATGCACTTAATATAAATTCGTGTTGTTTCTTTTGTATATTACCTCTGCTATTTTTTATGTTCTGTTCTAAGTAAAATTTTAAACTGATCTTCCTTAGTTTGATGATGATAGGGACAATTTCCGAATTTAGATGACCTCTTAAATGCCTCTTAAATCGTATTCCCAGGTGTGGTTTAGTTTCACTGATATATGATTTGTCGCAATCATCACATGTGTATTTTTAAACTAGCGATGAAACTAAGTATATCTATTGTAGCTAATTATATCTATTGTATTAGATGACGTAAAAATTGTGGTGATCTTAATATATTTTAGCTTTGTATTCAGACTTTTCACTAATTTCTGTAATTTCTCAACCTGGTTACTTAGATATGGTTCAATTTTAGTTTCTTTGCTTACATTTGGAATATTATGATGTTTTCTTTTACTGTTATCTTTTTCAAATTGGTGATCTGAATATTTTCTTAAAATATTATAAGGATATCCATTCCGTTCTAAGATGATAAATATTTGATTAAAGGCATTAATTGCGTTCAT
The DNA here is from genome assembly GCA_900660155.1 of Hofstenia miamia. Taxonomy (NCBI): domain Eukaryota; kingdom Metazoa; phylum Xenacoelomorpha; order Acoela; family Hofsteniidae; genus Hofstenia; species Hofstenia miamia. Next base: position 885,872 of record CABFPE010000280.1, on the reverse strand, counting down.
ATGTTGAACATATTTTATATACTCAATCAAATATTCGTTTAATTATGTTCAATTTATATGATGTACAGCAAGAAGAACTATATGGGATGTATAATTGCTAAGTATTGAAACATTCATCTTCACAAATTTTCGCAATGATTAACACACTGATTTAATTTTTTGCACTAGTCTCAGATTTAGCATTGTGAATTCAAACTTTCACGTAATTTTTTAATCAGAAATTATAGTGAAAAATCGATTTCAGGGTGAAAATGTAGTTTATTCTAAAAGTTTTGCAAAATCCCATTACATTGATTGAATTTACATCAAAATTTGGTTTTGTATTAGAATTTTCACAAATCTGCACTCTAAACATTTCAAAAAATTCTGAATAAATTTGAACACAAAATTTAGAATAAACAAAATTTTTGACGCTGAATTCGATTTTTTCATTGTAATCTACATAGCATCTATGTTTATGTATATGGTTTTTACGGTGCCCTTTCACAGGGGAATGTGAGAAATATAATATTTCTGATTAAAACATTACATGAAAATTTGAATTCACAATACCAATATTGAGCATAGTGCTTAAAATCAAAGGTATTGTGTTAATCATTGCAGAAATAAATTGTGAAAACTAGTGTTTCAATACTTATGAGCGGTACAATATGTTAGCTTGTTACATATGAGGTGTTAAAGATATGAACACAAACATCTCAAAATATTAATTGTTTCCTTCGATCTTCCTTTGTCAATTGGATAGTTTAAACTTGGTTGTTAATCTAAATGATTGATTCCTCTTTGTTACATATCGTATGTAAAGTTGAGGCAATATATAGGCCTATATAAAAGAAACAACAAAAGTTACATTATTAAATCGCGAAACAAAGTATAATTAAATGTATGTCAGAAGATCATTTATATTTAGTGTAGTTGATTGTGAATGTATTTTCAACATATTTTGTAAACTGACGATGATAGAAGAACATCGAAATCGATTTTTAAGACTATCCTCGTATTCAAATAATAATATTATACATACACAATAAGTTAAATTAATAATTTATATTATTGAAATAAACTATCACAATATAGAATTGTATGCAGCCCATACAATACATTGCAATCTTCCCACTAAATTATACTTAGCACTATGGAAATAACTCATGTAATTCTATTTTGAAAAAAGTTTAAATCGAAATGCCTTATTGCTAAAGGCATATGTGAAGAAGAAAATTCCAATCCACCCCCTCTTCCAAAATTTACTCAGTAAGGAATTATATGTAGTATATGCAGGCTTACATGAACATGTACTAAATTAGAAAATTTAAATCTTTATACTTACTTAGTTACCTATACATTCGCTTTAAGTGATTTTTTATACAAAAGTACACTAATGAACAGACATATGTATTTCCTGAAATACATAGCAGTAGTTTGATCATGCACCACTCCATCAAATCACTTATTAGATCCTGAATTTTTATGTTCAGTATTTCTACTTTCGAAAATGTTTAAGTCTAAATTCTTTATTGCTAAATGCGTACGTAAAAAAGTTTACTGTTGTGTTTGAAAATAAAAGAATTACTGTAAGTCTTTCGAGAGGTGTTCCGATTTCGACAATGGGATTCTCTAAAAGCAGTAGTGAAGCGTAATTGATTAAGTTAGGCAATGTTGTACAGACGAAAATAATGGAAACTGCAAAAACCATGAAGGTGACTTTGTTTTCTGCTCGACGCATTAAGATTTCTCTTTTCGACATGGTGGCCTTAAACTTATTCGAGCGTTTTTTTAATGCTAGCATTATGCTTAAGTAGCAGAACACAGGCAAGCAAACCTTTAGTACCACATAATCGATTATTAGCAATCTTCCAAAATAATATACAATATGTGTTGAATAATCGTCCTTACATTGAGAATTATCCACATACGGGACAAATATCTTTGACAAATCCATTAAATGAGGATATAGCCAACATAAACATATAATAAAGATTAAATTTCTTTTGCAAAATACCTCTTTATATTTCTGTGGATGAAGGACGGCGAAGTATCTTTCAACACTAATGATAGTTATATTCATTCCTGATGTGCGGTAGGCAGCCCATTGTAGATAAGCGGTCTTCATTATATGGCATACAAAATATCCCAATAAACCATTAGGAACGGGTCCAGGTCCTCTTTGAAATTGTGGTATTGAAGAATTTATGATGATCATAAAGGAGCCCCATATATCACTCAAGGCTAAGTTAAACATCATTAAGTAGGATCGTGTTCTAACACGTTTGTTAGTAAGAAATACTAATAATATTAGAGCATTAAGAAATGCGCCAACTATACCAACCAATATTAAAATTATATTGAAAGTAGGAAGGTTTGAAGATGATGTTAAGGTCGTGTTTGCCATAAGAAGCAGTTTGTAAACGCATTCAAATCAATTGAATTATGACAATAATATTTTTTAGCTATGGAGCAAATAATATAAAGATATTGCTGCATAACTGCCATTGGCTTTAGTAAAATTCAACTCAGCCAATGGCAGACAATATTTATGAAAATTATAACAAACTATTTAAAATACTCAAATTCGATTTGAAATTATGAATATATTCATGCATTATATATATATATATATATATATATATATATGACTGATGATGATGATGATGATGATGAT
>CABFPE010000280.1:832248-878020 GCA_900660155.1 Hofstenia miamia | reverse complement strand
TATATATATATATATATATATATATATACTATATATGTCGCAAAAAGTCCAATTTGATGTTGCCACATAGGAATAACAGACATATTTTTCTATTTTAACTTACATATGAAAATAGGGTTCAGTCCGTTTAATTTGCTTAATTATATTGTGATGCAAAACTCTTCCGCATACCTCATTTTCCTGGAATGCTGCAAATAACCAATACTTCATTATTTGGTCATGCCTTTAGCCTATAAAATTAAATTCAACAATAATGTGCTCTCATGCGGTTGTTTTCACTGCCTTTAATAAATCCCACTAAGTCATTTAACTGTGATAGACTGTTCGCATCTATTTAAGAGAAAAAATTATCTATTGAGACCTTTCCTTGAGACCTCTAGTGCCACATTTTTGTATTTTATTTACGTATCAAATTTAGCAGCTCGTGTTCAATCAATTAGCAAAAATAATTCAGAATTCTATATTTAGAGTACAATTAGTTGCTTCATTTGAATGACATCTAGCACTGGGTGAAGGTCTCAGCTACAACTGCTTGACATTTGACAAGCATCTCGAATAAGAATCCTTAAAATTCTTGAAAAACCATTGAACTATGTTATTGAAACACGCTAACCAGACAAAAATGTTTGAAAATGACAATACTATATTTAATAAATTTGGGATTTTTTTGCTTAAAAAGCGCTTACACCATTACTTTTTCTAAAAATAATGCATTTACTAAATCTTATTTCAAATTCGAAATGGAATCAGACTATCACTGAATATGCAGGAACAGCAAGAGCAATCAATCAGTGGTGAGCACGTGTTCAGGAGAATCATTCTTAAAAGATTTTGATACTGATTTAATAGTTTTGATAAAAATGTGCTCACTAGTTTTGGAAATGAAGATGATGATGACCCCAATCAAAATTGTATTATATACTATTGCATCATAATAAACCCTTTATGTAGAAGACATGTGAGTCCGCCTGGTCTCACAAAGGGCTACGGTAATTTGATGCTAGTGCATATGTGAAAACTTTTATCAATCCAAGAATTTTGGTTCTTATTTCGATATTTACATAGCCAAACGAATGTCTCTATAGATTTTGCATTATTAGGAAATAACATGGTTAATAAAATCGAGAAGATTTTCTGAACTGAGCAGTTGTTATAAAATAATAGGTACTTTAAATTTATTATGAGTGAGAGCAGAAAATCTTTGGGATGACAGATCGTGTATCGATTCACATCACCATAGGAACCCGATCTCTGATAAAATAACACTGTGGCAGTTTTCTAGCAGACAATCATTAAATTCAGCCTGTCCAGCTCTGGAAAAATACTCTCATAATTATAAAAAGGGAAATGCAAAATTGTTTTTTAATGGAAATTATTTTTCCATTAAAGCATCTTATAATACATAATCTAGAATTTATACAAAAGCATGCAAAGTATGGAATATATATATATATATATATATATATAAACATAGACCGGTTTTGATTCTCAAAATTATCATTAGTAACAAATATGAGGGTAAAAAATATTTCGATTTGATTACACTTCTATGTATAATTACTGCAGGCCCTCTAGAATAAGTTGAGTGTTATCATGCTTTGCTGCTTATTTAGGAATTGATGTTTCTTGTTTTGCCTATTTTAGGATGTTGTGTTCTTAGTTATATATACAAATTACATTCTTTAGTGTGATTGTAACAATGTAAAAAATTTAAAGAAAAAATACTCAAAACAAAGTATTGGCAGAACGCGATGCATTAATAAACAGGAGGAATACAAAAAATTTAGCAGACACGACAGCAACATGTGGCTTACGAATGCAGTACTAAAGAGAGAATCAAAAGCATTGCTAATGGCTGCATATGAGCAAGTAATAGGACAAACTGGGTGGAAACACGTGAACAGATGAACTGAAGTAAATGACAAATGCAGATTGAGGACATCAGATCATCTGGTATCAGGGTATTAGAAATTGGTGCAGAATAAGTATAAGATCAGGCATGAGAAAGTAGTACATTGGAGTTTGAGAAGGCAGGAATAAGTGGAATGAGCATAACCACAGACGGTCCCAGAGAATGAGAGTATTAAGATACTGTTGGACTTCAACATACAGACTGGCAAGGTAATCGACGCCATGAGATTAGACATAGTAGTGGTAAATAAACCGGAAAGAATAGGGCCAGTGATAGACATAACAGAACTAAAAGATGATAATGTAAAACAGGAATGTAGAAATCAATGCTAATGATAAGACAGAAAAATGCAGAGAGCTGCCAGACGAGATATAAAGATTGTAGAAGGTGAAAATAGTTGAAATAGTCCTCTAGAAGTTGGAGTCATAGAAGCAGTAAGCAAGAGATACTTGGAGTAGTAAGGATTACAACAGTGAGGAGTGGTGGAAGTCAAGAACTGCTTAATAAGAAGGCAGCAGAGGCTCTGCTACAGAAATGTCTAGGGGGTGCCAGTCAAATCATGGAAATCTACAAATAAATTGCAGAATTAGGTTTATGAGATTGTTTTCTTAATAAATTTAAATTATTCCAGTTTCGAGAAGTGAGCGAATGGCCGACAGAAATTCAGGTATAATAATTATAAAACCATTATCAAATGTATTTAAAAAATGAGAAAAGTTTCCTTGGCCGATGGATAGTGATAAATTCGGCCTATGCATCAATATCAATACCAGGCGAAAATGAGTGCTTCATCTTTAGAATTTTAATAGTGGCTTCTCAACATTGCAGATCTGGGAGGATATTCAGGGATGGCAATTTCACTTCATTAATGAAAATCTTGACTTTCGTGAGGCCGTGCTTAATAAACATAATACATAGAACATTCTTAAAGCGAAAAAACTTTTTGAACTTCAATTATTTTAAGGAATTTTATATTATCAAAAACATTAATATCTTCACCAACAGAAATTGTGGGAATGTGTCCTCCACTCGACTTCACTTAACCAAATTTTTATTGAGGTTAAGGTCAAATATGTTTTTGCATACTTACCTCATTTATCACTAAAATTTATTTAGATAAACTACCAAAAACAACATTTTTAGCCTTAAAGGACACAAATACCTGCAGATTGGCCAAACACAAAAGGAATTTGGTATGTTCCTCTTGAAGCTGAGATAGACTAGCAGGAAATGACAACCTTTCCCACTTCTGTTGAGACACAGTATACATAAGCGTATTAATAATGCCTATAGGGATGTTCAAGATTGTTTTATGTTGATCGAAAAAATGTCAAAATCTAGAGGAATGCCGCCTTTTAAATGAGCAGATTTTTAGAAAAAAACGCATTTTTGAGATGTTGAACAATGTTAGTTAGACGAGATATATAAAAAAAATTTCCATATTATTAAGGTTGGATTTTAGATTGACTAAGATCTTATGCTATTTTGATATTTTTTATGCAACATTTTGCAAGTCAAAGTTTTGTACAGAAACATTATATAACGTTTACAATTTCCAAGTTATGGTAACAATTATGCAATTCGAAAGTATCAACTCTTAATGGGGGTAGATTCATAGTTAAAATTTTGCAGATAAGACCACAGCTAATAATCATACGATAGATCTAGTGAGCATTGGATAAGACCTCTTCAATCTATCCACCTTCCAGCCAAATGATTTTCAAGACGCTCTGGTGCTACAATTGCGCTCCATCATGTTGAAAACCCCATTCTCTCTTAACTAAAATTGAAAATTGATGCCTATAAAATAGGAAATGAACATAGTGGTCGCCGTTTATCGTTTGTCATGAAATTTCTTGTCATTAGAACAGCGAGTACTTCTTTAGAAAATATTTACATCTGATGCTTCAAATGCGAAAATGTTTGAATAGAAAAAAATGTCTACTAATAGCAAATTCAATGAAATTATTAACATAATTGGAAGTATATGTATGTGTTAGTGTTTTTGCTGAATAATGAAGCAAACAAAAAGTCTTGTAAGTCAATTCGACATATTTTCGCGTTTCTAATGTTAAGAAATTACCCATAGTAACTGAAACAGGCCTATACTGTTAATGACTGTGCATTTACTGGGATATCAACTTTTGTATAGAGATTTTACTACGCCAATAGTGTACGTTGTTTTTGTTTATCGTACTGCTTAATGCAAAATGCATTCGTCTGAGAAAAACACCTTTCCTCCAAAAAGCGTGATCTTCTCCAAATTTCCTAACTATTATCTGGGTAAATTCAAAACTCATTCAGCCATCGTAAAGCAACTGGCAATGTAGGGGTTTGTAGGAAAGAAATCTGTCGTTACACAATATTCACCAATCTCACTTACAATACCTCATGTGGATGCTGTTGGATTCTTTCTGACTATGGCTAAGATATTCTCCTTGTTGTCGCCAACTGCTTCAGACTTTACTCTACCAGATTTGGGCTTGTCGTTTAAGTTGCCGATAACTATTAACTTCGTTTCACATCTGTTTAGTGTACATCTGCTGGGGGCTTCCCTTCTAAATTCTAAAAACAATCTTCTACTTTCTTCAACATTGCCATGCACAATACACCATGAAATCAACTAAGCCTTCTCCTCGTTTGTGTACTCTACTTCATAATACTGTAATTAACTTTCCTTTATTACGGATTTCTGAAATGATTTAGGAAGATGCTGTGTGTGCACTAAGCTTTAATTAGCCACAAAAACTGTCAGGCCCAGCTAATTTTTGTGTATATCTTGGGAACAGAACTTCTGAATCACTCTGTATATACCCATGCTACGAAATGTGAAATTTAATGTTGAAATTTTCGAATTTATCAAGAGTATTGCAGAGCAGAAGAAAGTAGCATATACAAAGATGTGTAATTTTGAAAAAAGTACTCGCTGAAAACCAATACATGTTTAAAATCTACGCCACTGACTCTATACATATAAATGGGTATAGTTCAATTTTAGCTATATATAGTAGAATCGCGGGTTATTTAAATCGTTAAGGTGGTATAACAGCAATATATTTAAGGAGCAATTTAGAAAGTCAAATATTTGAATCTTCGGACTTTAATTTTTTTGTATTTTTTATTGATTTTTTATTACTGAAACATTTCTTGTCCACATAATACTAGTAGTGTTTCATTGAACTGTTGGGTCACAGATCAGTGTTAGAAAACTCGGGTCGGACCTGAGGTGTACGCAGGATTNATATATATATGTATAGTGTGATTCTGAAGTGCTGTTCCGAAAATATTTATTAGTGTAATAATGAGCGTGTGCAAATATGTAAGAGTAATTACTTATATAAGAGTACAATCATGGACAAAAGTAAGTGAACAGTCATTAAAATTTTAAATATTTGGCTTTTTCATAATCACAAACGCACTGACATATATACAATATATATATATATACAAGGACAACTAAATTGTTTAGTTGTCCTTGACATATATATATATATAAAAGCAAGAGTATAAGTTCAAAAGTTCCAAATATAATTATTGGTTCACAATGTGAAATGCACCGCATGCACTTCATTCAATTTCTTTGTGCGAACTTGAAAATTCCCCATGCTATTGCGGAGCATATTTAGCGGAATAGTTTGGAGGCCTTCTTCAACTCCATGACTCAACGAGTTGATATTTGAGAACAAGAATCCCGAAGCTGGGTATATCTTCTGTCTAAGATAAGACCACAGCTAATAATCATACGATAGATCTAGTGAGCATTGGATAAGACCTCTTCAATCTATCCACCTTCCAGCCAAATGATTTTCAAGACGCTCTGGTGCTACAATTGCGCTCCATCATGTTGAAAACCCCATTCTCTCTTAACTAAAATTGAAAATTGATGCCTATAAAATAGGAAATGAACATAGTGGTCGCCGTTTATCGTTTGTCATGAAATTTCTTGTCATTAGAACAGCGAGTACTTCTTTAGAAAATATTTACATCTGATGCTTCAAATGCGAAAATGTTTGAATAGAAAAAAATGTCTACTAATAGCAAATTCAATGAAATTATTAACATAATTGGAAGTATATGTATGTGTTAGTGTTTTTGCTGAATAATGAAGCAAACAAAAAGTCTTGTAAGTCAATTCGACATATTTTCGCGTTTCTAATGTTAAGAAATTACCCATAGTAACTGAAACAGGCCTATACTGTTAATGACTGTGCATTTACTGGGATATCAACTTTTGTATAGAGATTTTACTACGCCAATAGTGTACGTTGTTTTTGTTTATCGTACTGCTTAATGCAAAATGCATTCGTCTGAGAAAAACACCTTTCCTCCAAAAAGCGTGATCTTCTCCAAATTTCCTAACTATTATCTGGGTAAATTCAAAACTCATTCAGCCATCGTAAAGCAACTGGCAATGTAGGGGTTTGTAGGAAAGAAATCTGTCGTTACACAATATTCACCAATCTCACTTACAATACCTCATGTGGATGCTGTTGGATTCTTTCTGACTATGGCTAAGATATTCTCCTTGTTGTCGCCAACTGCTTCAGACTTTACTCTACCAGATTTGGGCTTGTCGTTTAAGTTGCCGATAACTATTAACTTCGTTTCACATCTGTTTAGTGTACATCTGCTGGGGGCTTCCCTTCTAAATTCTAAAAACAATCTTCTACTTTCTTCAACATTGCCATGCACAATACACCATGAAATCAACTAAGCCTTCTCCTCGTTTGTGTACTCTACTTCATAATACTGTAATTAACTTTCCTTTATTACGGATTTCTGAAATGATTTAGGAAGATGCTGTGTGTGCACTAAGCTTTAATTAGCCACAAAAACTGTCAGGCCCAGCTAATTTTTGTGTATATCTTGGGAACAGAACTTCTGAATCACTCTGTATATACCCATGCTACGAAATGTGAAATTTAATGTTGAAATTTTCGAATTTATCAAGAGTATTGCAGAGCAGAAGAAAGTAGCATATACAAAGATGTGTAATTTTGAAAAAAGTACTCGCTGAAAACCAATACATGTTTAAAATCTACGCCACTGACTCTATACATATAAATGGGTATAGTTCAATTTTAGCTATATATAGTAGAATCGCGGGTTATTTAAATCGTTAAGGTGGTATAACAGCAATATATTTAAGGAGCAATTTAGAAAGTCAAATATTTGAATCTTCGGACTTTAATTTTTTTGTATTTTTTATTGATTTTTTATTACTGAAACATTTCTTGTCCACATAATACTAGTAGTGTTTCATTGAACTGTTGGGTCACAGATCAGTGTTAGAAAACTCGGGTCGGACCTGAGGTGTACGCAGGATTTTCTGACGATGATATTTCAGTCGTGACCAAGTGCGTCAAAAAAAGCGGGGCGAAGCCCGTGAAAAATTTTGAAATTATTGAATGAATAGACCTAAAAATGCAATTCAGGACATTGGTTTTTAATTTTTCTTAACGTATTGCTGAAAATTTTTTTATTTAACCAAATAAAATCAACTTTCCTTCCACCATGTCCCCTTGCGTACGCCACTGGTCAAGTCACGGGTCATTACTAGATAGACTTCTGGTTAAAGGTAAAAAATGACCAGTTTCGCACTTTGATATATGCAATACTTAGATTTTTGTTGTCCCATTCGACTATTGAATTTTAACGCATTAGTGAAATTGTGTGTTTCTCTAACTGGTTGCGCAATGAGTATTTATTCGGTTGACTTATGTCAACGAATCTCTGTTAACTGAGTAATGCATGCAGGATCGAAGTTTGTATATGTTTATGACGATTCTTCTGATGAATCTGATGGTGAGGGGGCAAATGTGGGTGGTAACACTAAAATTGAAAAGAAATCACGTAAAATAGACACAAATGTGATTAAAATTGACTTTAAAAATTTACAAACACACAATTTTGTGAGCTCCGCAAGTCCAAACAAATGTGAATCTTGTTCAAGCATATTTAGCTCCTCAAGTGAACTTAGCAATGATCATGCATCTAAATTACTTTGGACATGTGCTTATTGTCAGAATGTGAACTCAGCAAGTGTTCTGGATAATACTGACGTTAGAAATGATATGACATATTACATGGAGAAAAGCACCCAATCAAGTCACGAACCCCAAGTAGAATCAGACGTCGATGTTAATGATACGACTTTGATATGCTTTTGCATTGATACTTCTTCTTCCATGTCTTCCAACATTAATGATCAGAAAGAGGACACATTCAGTCGTTTGAATGCTTTAAAGGTAAATTTCATTCACCCACAAAAAATATTTTAAATAATTGTATTACTTTTAATATTCATTAAATCAACAAGTGTGTGAAAATTATTATGTTTCTAAATAGCCAAACAAAGCAATTTTTGATATATATACATATATCTTCAACTCCTCAAGTACTTCTTGAACTGCTTGCTTACTATTCCTACTATAACTCCAACAGCTAATATTTTACTCAAACTTTATTAGACTTTCACAATGTCTCTATTTCTCTAGATACTCTCTATATTTTCGATAGTATTTGCTTGCTGTTAAAATTACCGTTGTTTAGTTATATCTATCATTGTTCTTCTTCATTGCTTTTTGTCTAATACAAATATGTCTTTTTTGTTTGTCTAATGAAATGCCATAGGTTTTCCACATTCTTATTGAGCTTCGTTGAATTATGGTCCTGCCTTAATCCTTGCTCAATATCTAGTGCACCATACATCATAACTTGTCATTCACGAAAATTTACTTAATAAGTGTTAACGTTTCGCGCAGATTTATCAATATATTATCCTATATCTTAGGAAGCCGTCATGCAACAGATTGATTATCTCCAAGCCCACAAGCCTAATTCAAGAATTTCCCTTATTACATTTAATTCAAAAGTATCTCATTATGATCCAATAAATTCTGCTTTCTTGGACAGCATTGCTTCAGTATTTAAATATAGAGGTGAGCAAACATTAATTAAGAGAATCCTTGTGAATGACAAAGACAAGATTATTGAAATTGGGAAGAATATTCGTAAGCCATCACCTATCAAAGAAACAAAGGATGGATTAATCAGAATTATTAAGAATTTGAAACCCCATGGTAACACTGCTTTGGGGCCTGCTCTTCTTTTAGGAGTGGCATCATGCTTGAAATTTCGTGGCTCTAAAATAATTCTGTGCACAGATGGCGAAGCAAATGTAGGGTTGGCAAGTTTATTTGCCCCGTTTGGCGACATATCACCAAGGTGGAAATGTTTTTTTAAAATAAGCTATATATATATATATAGCGTTAAAAAATAATCAGAATCTGCACCAAATTGTTCAATACTCTTCTGCAAAATAGTTTCACAAAATTGATTTCCTAAATACTTTCTAAAATGTAGCGCATGAATAAAATATTGTCAATTTTTTATCGGAAATCGAGCCAAAATAAGAGATTGTATGGCAGTGATTTGGATTTGGAATCATCTGCAAACTCTGGATAAAATGATTCCATATTTAAATGCAACATCTTCATAGACATATTTTTATCTCAAACTTTGAGTATGCTTTTCTTGCAACGGGCTTTGACCAAATTTCAAATTCGTCGGAAAGTTGCTATATGACGAGAGAACGTTATAATTCTCATTCTAAATGCCATCTAGTGACCGCAAAGCAAGTTCTAAAAAAGTTAATATATATATTTATATCAGAATGATATTGCTAACACATTATCTCAATGTGTCTTATGCCAATTTTTTTCATTAACATCAATCTTTCGAAATTATTGAAAAACTAAGCTCTATCGCTTCAATTGGTTTAAAACTTCAACCTGTCACATGAATTGAATTGGACTATAGTGAATATTTGAAACGTGACTATCCATGCTCAGATTTGAACTTGGAGCTATGCCTAGAAGTCTATGTGCAGTCGCTATCTGATTGATATGAAATTTATATAGCTAGTTTAGCTCTTTTTATATAATTTATTGACAAATTATCAACCATTTTTTCATAATACAGTTATTGAGAAACTAATGCTAACAAAATATTCTTAACTAAGAGCTTAGTGGTAGCGTGCGAATAGATTTATCCATAAATTTATATTGTGGGTAAGCTAAAATGTTTTGGAATGGATTGTTCACAAATAATTTAGGTTCGACCAACTTATCATCACACCCGTAGAACTTGGGGCGACCAGAAAGTTTTAACTTTTTCCATGCTATATTTTAAGTTTATATATATATATATATATATATATACATACAGGGATGTATTTGAGGGGATGCTCAGCCCATCTTGTTAATATTTACTAGGAGCCCAGCCCCTTTGTTAAACTTATATTATGGTCTATGGTAGTGTATTTTAATTGTTGAATAACAAAATTTGGTTAAAATGTAACATTAAAATATCATTTCTCAAATATAGAGCTCCTTGTTTACTATTTAGGAGTACACCCTGTATATATATATATATATATATATATATATATCCCGCAAAATGTTTTTATAACCTCATCATAACCGCGTTTCCAAATGTAAATCTTTGAAATTTTGCAGGGCAGTGTCTCCTTAATTTACCTACCCCCATGGTAAATATATTTAAGTTCAACTGAATACTGCGGGAGCAATGGCCAAAAAATAGATTGTTGGGGAAAAAGGGCGATTTCCGCTAAATGCCTTAGAAATTTTAGATAGTTTCCCACCAAATGTAAGGTTTTTGCATTTTCCAGAGCAAAAAGAGGCATATATATATATATATATATATATATATATATATATTCAAGTTTAAGCAATAGGAACTTAAATTAAAAAGTTATAAAAATCAACTAATTTATAAAGCGCTTAAAGCGCCTAAGATTCACATTATTGAAATATAATAGTTATAATAAATGATAAATAATAAATGATATCTTAGGTACTTAAATGAGCCTATTCATGTGAGTTTTGGGGAGATCCAGCGGATGGTGGCTTGTTCTTCACCACAGGCGAGTTGCTAGATACGCTCAAAAGACTGGACATTATAATTTTGTAGCAAGGAAAGATGATTATTTTTGTAAAACATTCTCTGAGTAAACGTTTTATACAATATGAAATGTGTTGAATAATAACTACGCATGCATAAAAGTAATTTGGTTAGTTTACTAGCAAAAATAAACAAAATCATGACATCTTTGAATGTTTTTATAATACGAATTTAAAAAAAATGAAATTAGCGACTTTGGCAGTAAAAACATTTTGAATGGTAGTGGCAAATGAATTAAAAGCATGTCCAAACTTTGTCAATTAAATGAATGGGCAAGGAAACTCAATTGCATTATCTGCCTGGTATTAGATAAGATAGGGAAGGAATTAGTTTCGCAATTGTAGCCGGTATTTAACCCAAGGATGTTTTAACTGAAAGTGACAAGTGCAATCCAAACAATTCCATCAATGATATGAGNACCTAATCAACGAGAGCATTTCTATTATTACATATAAATAACACTCTCGTCTTCACATCTTATTGCAAAGCAACTAACGGAAAAGTTTGCGCTAAGTCTTCATTGACACCAGTTGCGCCGGAAGCGGGGTGACAATTGCCACCCCAACATTGGTATTGGGGTGTTTGTGCCACCCCAATATTGCAATTTACTTATCCTTCCTAATACTTAACTGGAAAAACAATGAAAACAATTTGTTTTATGTCATGCAACATTTTACAACAAAATTATTCATATTTATGTTAAACCCCATCTTTTTAGGAATTTTTTTCAAATAGAATGATTTAATCAAAAAGTTTTATTAATGGTCATAACTCACGAATAAAACTAAAAAACCAAAAGCTTCGACAGTACGACCTTTGATTTTGTGCACTGTGCACCTCAACAGGGCTTGGGTGGGCTTTAAAAGAAACAATTTGCAAAAATTATTTGTTGCTGCTATTGACTTTAGACCTCCCGATTCTGATAATAATTAGTACCGGGAACAATCTGAATGTTTCTTAAAGAAAACGAAAATTTCCAATAAAAAACTTCAGCACAGGAATAAATTTTTCACAAATGGCATTATTACATTCAGCAATATGTGTGCAACATCCAAAACTTTCTAAGTTTCGTAATAGGCTTGGAGTTATTGTTCGAAATTTTTTATACAATGTTTTGTATCTTTGATTACACGCTCCTCAGTTTTAGGATTAAGATCTGTTTTAGGAAATTCTCTTGATTCAGATCACAGGGAACTGTTCCTTTCTAATAATGATATTATTCATTATTCTGAATCTACATCTTCACATAGATTGGAATTATTCCTTAAATGTGCAGTTTATGTTGCTGCAGTGTTAAAAAAACAATTTATTTAAGCATTTTTAATTGAAATTAGTGATGCCAGGCCAAGATTTTCGGAGCAGGTCTATCGTGATTAGTCACGTCAGTTCAGGTTTCAGACCGTGTTTGAAGTATTTAAATCAGGTCGAGGTCAAAATATGGTCGGAATAGGTTTGACAGCATCCAATTTGAAATCATTTTTGGTCTTATTAACTGAAAAAGTCTAGTTAGGTCAGTGTGGTGTTAATTCCAGTGCTTTGCTTTGGTTCTTTTTCTCATTTAATATGGGATTCAAGAGAAAATAATAGATTGAGATAGCAGTATGTAGTTTCTGTATTCTACCTTTCCAACGTCAATAATAAATTCTTTTTTGATATATGATTGACGTTCAGCTAGGTATAAGGTTTGTCATTGTACTAGTATTACAGTTGGTATTTATCAAGGAACATCTTAAGCAACATCAGTATGTTACTATGATTGCACGATTGTTTGAGTCTGTAAAATAGAGCTCTTGGATTATGCTAGTTTTTTCCCCTTTTGAAATTGACCAATGACCATTTTCGCATAAAGAGTAATTTTAAAAGTGTGAATGTCTTACATTTTTAAAATCAATTACTTTATGCACATCAGGGTTAAGCAGGTGTTAATCATCTCTAATTAAAATACATATAATTAGTAACTAGTTATTGAACCTAGCCCACGCTCACAAAATAAACTTCCAAACAAACATACATCTGCATCTACATATCTAACCCATAGGCAATTCACATTTGCACAATCGTTTATACCTACATTCATAGAATCCGCATACACAATTTTTGAGTTAAATACACAGTTTTGACTTCTATCTAATTAATTATTTCATGATAAAATGTTTTCCTGAAATTCCTACTTATTATTTACAATGAATAGAATAATATT
Source organism: Hofstenia miamia (assembly GCA_900660155.1). Classification (NCBI taxonomy): domain Eukaryota; kingdom Metazoa; phylum Xenacoelomorpha; order Acoela; family Hofsteniidae; genus Hofstenia; species Hofstenia miamia. Next base: position 864,923 of record CABFPE010000280.1, on the reverse strand, counting down.
ACATTATTAAGGGTGTCGAACTTATTCACTTGAAAACAGTTGGGCCGACAATATCCAATTTAAAATTTGATCATACACCTTTTTCAACGTTTGGAATAACTATACGAAATTTTATAAAATAAGATTTGAAAAATTGATATAACTGATTTCAGTGTGGCCTGCTTTTACGATTTTGTTGGTCAATTTGCTAAGGATAACGGCATCTCAATATCTCTTTTAACTGTTGGCGAAAAGTGGAATTGCACATCTCGGGAGTGTTGTTGCTGCTACGAATGGAACTGTTAAAGTGGTTGACCCAATTGATCTTGGAGGCGAATTCCGCGAGATAATTGATGATAAGCTAATTGCAGTAAACATGAAAGCGACATTCGTTCTGCCAAAACATTTCTATGTTCGTAACTATGGATCCCTTAAAAATAAATCTAACAGCTGTCAAACTTTTGAAATTGGAAATGTTACTCAAAAACAGGAATACGGAATCGAGTTTGGAATAAAAAGTGGAGTCAAACGAAATACCATTGGTCCAGAGGTTTGTTTTCAGCTGATATTGAACTATTCCGATCGAGACGGTAATAGGATCTGCAGGGTTTATGAAAAAAGCCTCAAGACAACAAACAATAGAGAAGAAGCCGAGGAACATGTTGATCTGGAAGTAATTACAGTAAACGCAATGCAACAAGCAGCGCGTATGCAGATTTTAGGAGAAATCGAATTAGCCAAGACTCGTTTGGTTGGCCAGGAACGGTTTTTTGGTAGGCAAGAGCGATGGCGTTCCATGGAAAGGCATAGAATTTTGGCCTCCGGAAATCAGCATGTTCAGCAATACTTAGATGAGTTAGATGGAACAAGCGGAAATGTAGAGGAACAGAGAAAAAAACAGTCAGATGAATCCGCTGCCAAAATGTTTCAAACACTAGTTTTCGATAAATCAAAGATCTAATCTATCGATGACTTAAGTTTCAGTGTCATCATTTTTTAAGAAATTATTATTCTATCGAAAATTTATTTTTGAACAAAATTCATGTTTCTAAAATAAAATAGTAATTATTATTTTAGCAATCAATGAAATAATTGTTTTTTTACATTAATTTCTGCTTATCCAAATGAAAGGCAATTTTTCATGTAAAATTCTCACAAATAAGTCATGTTGCTTGTTGGTGGGGTTAGTGATATAAGCCTATAATTTTATTAACCGCATTAGAACGTTCGAATGATTGGCGTATTAGATCAATGTATTAATGAAGGTGATTTTCCAGAGGAATTTAAATTTGCAAAATAATACCTACATGCAAAAAGATGATATTGATGGAACTACCAGTTACAGAACAATCTCAGTTTTACCATTTATAATTAAAATATTTTCAAAAAAATTATATAACCAAATTAATGCATATGTGCAAAAATATTGAATAATAGAAATTACAATTTGGTTTTAGAAAGAATATGTCTACAAATAATGCATTAATTTATGTATTAAACGATTAGAGAAATCAAATAGATAAAGGAGATAGTGTTTAAATCTCATCATTGGACTATCAAAAGCATTTAATTCAATAGATTAAGAAATACTAATAAAAAAATTAAAGTATATATACAAATTAAACGAATATGAAACTAAACTATTAATTTCATATTTAACTCATAATGAAATCTCTAATGAAGTTATAATTAATAAAGGAATTCCGCAAGGCTCAGTTCTAGGGCCATTAATAGTCAATATTTATGTTAATGACATCAATTTTAGCAAAAAACAAAAAATGAGTCGAATATGCTGATGACACCCTGCTGTATTCAATCCACTATTTTGATTTACAATGTGTACTACAAATTGCAATGTTATACATGTACATTAATAAATAAAATGAAGTTAAATGTTGGCAAGACTACATGTATGGTATTTATTACAAGAATGAAAAAATAATGTTAAAAAAATATATTCAGCTTGCTTATTAACAACTATAAATAATATAATGACGATCAAGCTATAAAGAAATTTCAATTGGAGTATCAACACCATCTGTGTACCAGCATCGAAAGTTTTGGAATTGCAAATTCTAAAAAATGATTGATTTAATAAACTCAACAGAAAATGTAGATTTCGTAATTGATGAACATCGAAGAGAAGCAACTATATTGTCACAAAATATTTGCCAAGCAAAAAGCACATTTTGTCGTTAAATTGGCTGCAGCAGCACTCAGTTTTGACAATCTCTTATCCAGTTATTCCGAACATATTTTAGTAAATGCCCTTTGTCAAATAATGGACGTTCAGAGCATAAGAGATGAACGATTTTCAAAGGTTTCATTAGAACAGCCGAAAAAATTTTAACATCTTACATTTACATAATTACCATCTGTTATTATATCCATGGCAAATATGTCAGCTTGTTCACATAAGCGTCTAGCAAAATCACGTTGAAATGATCCTGTCAATCCAGCCACAGTTAACTCTAGAATGTCTAAACCGGTCTTGTGACCAGAACAAAATGTTTTTATCTTTGAAAAATATCCAGTTTAAATTTTTGATTTAGTATTTTCATATAATTATTATATTATGCTGCAAAATTGATTTTAATGACCTTTAAAGTTTTCAGTGAATTTTACCTGTATTTCACGTGAATGTCTACTATGCCCATTCCGTTCATTTTGACTAGTACACTTTGTGACCATTCAAATTACTTAGCATACCAACTTTATTATAGGAACGACAATAGAAGTAATGCCCAAGTGGTCTAATATGAAAAAACCTATTAGAAAAACGGCGTATGTATTAATACTTGAGATTTGAGTAATGACATAATCAGACAAAGAAGACTTAACAAAGTTGATATGCATTGGTATTTTCTATTTAAAACTTCCATATTAAAAATATCATTTAAATAGCTAATTTTCTTTATAACCAAAATTGCTTATGTGAAATTGAAAATAATCACCCATAGTAATAATTAAGTTTGTTGTTTGACTTTTAATGCAAATTTCTTTGTATAAGTTTTCTTCAGAAACTTGAAATAATTGTTTCTTACAATAATGGGGGAGAAGAAGATGAAGAAGAAATGTTTATTAGTGTAGCAGTTGTAATTATTACATTCAACTGTACTACATTAACAAATTAATAAACGAATGAAATAACGAAGAACACAAAGAATAAGGTATATATCAACAAAATACAATAAAAGTAGATATAATACAAAAAATGGATATAATTTAAATAGTATTGATCAGAATATTGCTTGTGAAATTTGTATCCTTTCCATGCTGATTTACCAATTTCTGTAATATAATGTGAACTCAGATATGCACCAATTTTAGATTTAAATTTACATCTTTCTCTCAGTTGTTTAACTTTAATTGGAAGATTGTTGTAGATTTCTATTGCAGAATTTATAAATGAATTTTTCAAGAACCTTTGTTAAATTTTACTTTCACTATTGCAGAAATTCGTTTATTTATTAAATTACTGCGAAAAGAAGGAAATTCTACTCTATCATACTGCATATGTCTGTTAATAACGTTCCAGAGTTTGATGAAGGTAAAATATCTAATGGAATATGAAATATTAGTTATGTGATTATTCAAGTTTTTACTGATACATACTTTGTTTGCCCATCTAAATTTTTAGATAATGAGCTGTCAATTCCATCAAACAAAACACAACAAATATCTAAAATAACTCATAACCAATGCATTTATCAGCATTTCTTTTATTTTGGAGTCATTAACCATATTCAAAATTGAAAAATATAATGCCCATCGCCATGTTTCTTAGTATGGATTGAATATGGTAGTTAAATTTAAGCTTTTTGTCTATTATTTTAAATTGAAATTTTTCCACAGGTTCAACAGTTTTACCAGAAATTCTTAGCACTCTATTGATTGTATAGTTTGAGTTAGATTTAGGAGACATGATACAAAATTCTGTTTTATGGGGATGTAGTGTTAGACAATGCATTTTGAAATAGTTATGTCAATCTAATAAATTTTTTTCTAAGTTTGCAATCGATTTTTCAAGTGATATCCCACTTGTAAAAATGCAAGTGTCATCAGCATATTGAACTACATTGCAGTCTTGGCATATTGAACTTTTTAGATCATTGATATATTGCAAAAAAGCAACGGTCCTACCAGTTTGCCTTGTGGAACCCCTTTTCATAATTTTCCCCTTCTTGAAAAAATTCCTTTGAACTAAACTCCTTGATATCGGTTACTTAAATAACTTCTAATTAATTCCCTAATATTACTTTCAAAGCGAACGTGTTTTATTTTTTCCAAAAGGATGTTGTGATTAATTGAATCGAATGCTTTAGAAAGATCTAAGCAAGCTATTCCTAAAAATTTACTATTGTCTAAAGAAGCCCTCCATTTTTCGGTAGCATAAAGCAGAGCATGAGATGTTGAATACGATTTCCGGAGTCCAAATTGTGTATTTGATAAAATATTGTTTTTTGAAAGATATAGATTAATTTGTTGAAAAAGTAGTTTTTCCATGATTTTACTAAAGGAAGAGGTGATTGATATTGGTCGATAATTGTAACAAGGAGTTACATTTGCTAATTCTAGCTGTGTAGGGAAGGAGTTTATTTTAATACAAGAAGTTAATTATAAGCCTGAATGGACATATAATTTGAGGAGCAAATTCTTTAATACACCAAGTTGGAATTTCAGAAGGGCCACAAGATTTTTTAGTATTTAGCTTTGCAATTGCTTTTAAAATTTCCTGCCTTGTTACATATCTGAAAGAAAATTGATTCGCCTTAAGACAATTTCTGTCATTTCTTAATTGTAGAGGGATACAATCACCATTGTACTTTCCTAGATGAATAAATTCATTGTTAAATGTATTTGCACTATCAACACTTTTAATAATACTTCCCCATTTTCGTTCACAATGCAGTTTATACAATGATCAGAATATTTATTTCTGATCAGAAGATTATTGACAAAGTCCCATTTGTCTTTAGGTCTAGATAGCTTACTAAAAGTATTCATATGATTTTGATGTGTTTTCTAAGTGGAATTTTAGATTTGTGTTTAGGCTTTTTATATAATGAATAGTTTCCTTCGGATTTATCCTTAATAAATGCCCTGAACGCCTCATTTTTTAACTTAATAAGTTGTTTAAAATAATTATTTACCCATTGTTTTCCTTAATATCATTAACCCGATGTCTTTCTTTGCTTAATACACATTTTTGGGACAATATGTTTATAAGCTTGGATTACCACTAGCATCAACAATTGCTTCTGCTGCGTTCTTGGGGTCATATATGTGGACAATAAAGAACTATGTAAACAGATTGTTCCCATTGATTATATTTACTCTGTGCCACATCAGTGTTTGCAAGAACTTTCCAGGAAAGGACTAGCATACACATGCCCCCCCCAAAGCACAAAAGTCTATTTTTTAACTTTTATGGTTGGTTGCGATTTCCTTGACAGCACTTGGTCTTTTCTTCGCTCCTACTTAATTCCGAATTTTGCTTTGTTATCGGCTTGGTATCCCCTTTTTGATGATGACAAAACATGTCCAAATTGCTTTAAGCCTTTGGATTTATTCGGTGATCATGCTATGTCATGCGCGGTTTATAGTCAAAGAATTGAGCGTCATGCTCGACTCAGGGACGTCTAATCTCACTGAGTCTCGTGCTCATCCTGGGGACATCTTTTTGCCATGCTTCGATTTGTTCTCTTGCGGGTACTAATGCTGGTCGTGCTTTGGAAGTTTCAGACAACTGAAAGCTTACTAAATACGCAGAATCATGTTCAGCTGCTGGTATATCCTTCATACCACTATCAGTGAAAGCTCTAGGACGATATTCACCAATTGCTATCAAAGTATTATTCAAGATGTCTTTTATGTCTTTTGCCAGAAGTGCCTCTTGCAATCTGAAAATGATTTCTTCATATTTTTTCCAGCAATTGTCAGTAATTTTACAGCGAGGAAATGCTACAATTCTATTATCAAGATATGGTGGTTAGGGTTCAAGCAATTTATGTTTAATTTGTGACATCTCATTAAATAGTGCAATCCTCAGCATCTCAACAATTGTATAAGTATTCCAGTATCGATCACCCAAAAATAATCATTGTAATGATAATTTTGTATGTATTGATTTTCATTCTTTTAAAAAAACAATTTTAAATTTTTTAAATATTCTATCTTGTAATGTTAATTTGTAAAATATCATAGATCGGCATGTAAAGTTTATAAATTTGTTGTTAAATTTATTAGTAAAACAAATTTATTATATTATTGTTAGAACAATTTAAAAAAAAGCTCAATGTAGATAAATCCCAAGAAATCATCTATACCCTTCACAATGATAGAGATAGATAGATCACAGAAATCAATGAGGTCATCTCTTGGGGTTCTAGGTATTGAATTGGATCCGCTCTTCCTTTTCATAAATTTAGACTGGAGACTCTGTATAATTCCTTAGCGCTAAGTAAAATCACTTATGGATGCTCCATTTGGGGAGGGATTAAAAAGCAAAATGAGAACAAAATTGATAAATTGCAGAGAAAATAAGTAAGATTTGGACTCATTGATAAATGCACCAATACTAGAGAGCATATAAAGATGACAGATGCGAAGCTCTTCAAGAAAGTAAGTAATTCCGATGGTAAACATCCTTTATGTTCTTTCATGCCTGTTAGAACCAACTATGCAGAAAGAAATTCCGCAACAGACTTGACTGGTGGAGAATCCGTCAGGTTATTCCCCTACAGATACTTGAGATTCTACGGAAGATTCATTTGAGCTAATTTTTTTTAATATAGATTGTAATCTATTATTCAATAAAAAGTTCTTATCTTATCCATGTTATATGATTTCTTAAACATATTTGAATTTTTACAGGTGATACATTTCTTTAAAATTTTAACTAAACAGTTCTTATCGTTGTGATAATCCATGTAGTGCATACAGTTAGTTGTTTTCATACCTTTGTAGAATGGTCGTATTTGCCACAATTACTACATTTTCTGAATTAATAGTAGTCAAAAGTACGAATAATTCTAAAGCCAAGTTTCAATTTTTTTCTAATCAACATATCTCTCGATTTTGCTGAAACCTTCATTATTATTTCTTTGCATTTGCCTTAATTGTTAACATTACTATGTAAGAATTCACAAAGCCCCCATTTCAAAATCCTTGAGAATATTTTCACTATTAGCAAGTAATTTAGACTAAAATTCCTTAAAGTTAGTATAAAGGCATACTGAAATCTTAATTTTTGTCATAAGTTTGATACATTTTCTATGCTTATCTTCCTTAATTTTCAAGTGCTTTTTCTGTATTATTTGCATCTTCATCAGTTTTACAAATTTAGAACATTTTTGTCATAAATTTCACTTATTCTACCCTTGGCTCTTTCGTTCTCAAATTATTAATTGATTTCTCAACGATTTGAACAATTTACTAACCTTATTTTTCTTTTTGAAGTTTCATCATTTTTTAATTTATTACTTGAAATTACTTTAATTTAACTAAATAATTTACAAAATCCACATTACAAAATTGTTTAAAATTATGATAATTAACCCAATCAATATTACAATGATTAAGAAAAATTATCTACAAATTTATACAATGAATTTACTATAATTTTTAGCATACTTTATTCTAATCTAAAAGGTAAGTGTATTTAAATTTGCGACATATTGAAGTAAATTTCCTCAAATAAAGATTTTCAGAATAAAAGAATCGACAGGTTCATATAACGTCCTGTAGAAGAAGCTATCAAGAGAGTAGAGATGCGCCTACAAAAAGAAGACTTCGTCCAACTGTCTTATTGAACCAATGTGCCAATAACACAGGCAATATTTGCCCTTTGAATTGCAACACTGATTCTTTGCATAAGAAATTCCTGAGAATAAGCCTACTTGGTGCACGCACGGATACGAGCTGCAAGTGTTTTGAGAAATTCAAAAGATTCAGATCCACAATTGCCTTGAACTTCAAACGCTATAGTTTGAAAGTCGTAGCCAGCATCAATTAGTTGTCGGTATTTATTTATCTTTGTTCGCTCAGCATCTTCTGCAGCCTTAAAGGGAGCATAATTGTTTACTCTACTTGGGGCCAGAGCATCGACTGCAGTTACATCGCAAAGAAGAACTCGACCTCGCTTCCATGGAACCAAAGTCATACCATCAGGACGTTTGCCGTCTAAACGTGACAAACCAGGTGATTCTAATACAGAGGGCACATTGCAGAATTGAGAACTCGCTTAATAATGTCATTAAGCGTGTTGTGGCGAGAAAAGCGACCTGCACTCTTTTTGAAAGGAAGGCCATGCCTCCCATCAGAATCAACCAACGAGCCACAAATACAAGTGTGAGGCTCACAAACTTTACAACCAAGTCTCTGTGCAATAGCAATCCTTAGGCTTATGTTAGTCATTTTAAGACCTAGATTCAAAGCAGGGTAAGCATTTAACCATGCACACGCAATTTTTTTATTTGATATGCTGAAAGGCGGTTGGTCTCTTGTGCATCAAAAGTGGACTAGACTAAAATTTCTGAGTATTGCATATGATTGTTAGTTAAGCAAAAAATAAATCTTAGTGTTTAACAATCTTATATAAAAGAAGAAAAATCTATTTATAAATTATTTTAAAATATTACTTATTATTGTTAAGCATCTTTGTAGAAACAATTTTAAGATAAAACTAAAAGATATATATTTCGCTCAACTTCAGCATTGTCACTCTACAAGAATTCTCTCTAAATATGCAAATATATTATTAAAAGATACTATACAATTAAATGTTAATTATAATTTATGCTGATATATGTAATATTCTATGGTGCAAATTAAAACCATATAATAATAATTAATGAGTGATTATTGTGACGAAAGTAATTAATAAGACATAAAAATGCATCTCTTTTGGGAAAATGCAAATAATATCAAGAATTAGGGCCAACTCGTACAAGTTATCCAATCAGAGCAGAACTCTGAGCAAAAAATTTTCCGGTGTCAGGAACTGACGAGTTTTCCAGTATATCTACAAAAGAGATTATATATCGTTTTCTGAAATGATGACGTCTGTATATAAGGTTCATCAATAGTGCAACCACATCTTGATTGTCAAGTGGGTTTTAATGCTGAATTTTAGTTAAGTGTTGCAAACTTATCATGAATATCCCAATTTCCACCATTATTTTCAGCCTAGTGAGCCTCACTTATGATAATACTAGCTCGAATCCAATGATTGATTACAACTATACCGAATATTGCGATCAGCAGATAAGCAGAACAAAAGAACACGAAACTAATTCAACCACCATTTTAAAACATCTAAAAATTGCGGACTACACTATGATGTAAAAATTTTAAAGAATACCGAAGCAAATCATCTTAAAATCATTGAAAGCATTTTAACATTTCAATCAAATCTAAATATAAAAGATTATATTGATACTATATTGTTGCCAATTACTTAGATTTAGTGAAAAAAAATATTATTACAAATTCAAGTAAATTTAGAAGGAATAATTTATAAAGAAACTGACGATGACTTCTTAAGGTCGAAATATATTTGAATGATTTCATTAAAGAAATCGAGTAATCATTTAAAGCATAGCGACATCGCAATCTATGTCAGCTATTATATAATTAAAATTATTCCGTTAAATCAAGTAATATTGATATTCAATAGAAATGGAAAAAGAAACCATTAGATGAAATCTTCTGAAACTCTTATAGACAAATAATTAGAAGAAGAACATATCAAATAAAGAACATCATAGCTACACTAATGTAAACACAAAATACTGCATAATCATTGAGACTACAACCAACTACCTGCTTGTACTAATAATCTATGGATTTCCAAATGAGAGAGCAAAATCTACTAATCGATTGAACTGCATGTAACTAAATGATCAAGAAATTGTTTCTCGTGATCGCATGAAATATTTGGCAAATTGAAATTTCAACATTATGAATCAAAATATTTATCAAAATCTATGCAATATTGCTATTGTTAGGCAAAGGAACTTCAATTACTGTCAATGAAAGTTAGCATATTAAACATCGACCATGTTCTATAGAACAGGTGCAAGCTTACGAGAAACAATTCAATGTTTGGACTAAACTTACCAATAAGTTAGTGATCAAGCCATGCCCGTTGTTAAGACTAATGTACTGAGTAGAAAAATTATTTAAACAATCTACGATCAAAACTGGGTAGACATTGACAGCTAAGATTTAAATTGAAGAGTTTTACCTGTGATTGGGTGATTCATCAAGAATAAAAAACCAACATTATTTGTAGAGGGTCTAATTTTACTTACTCGAAATAAATTGGGAATTTGTTTTTCATAAACATAAATCCAGTAAATTCTTGAAAGCCTTTCTATCAATCTTCACACGTATCATACTATTTATAAAAATGAAAATATGGGAGCCTTACCCTTCAAAAGCAAATCATGACAGCCACTAAATCGAAAATTCCACTTAAAGCACTTTGCAAAATATCCCAAAGAACTTGCAAGTAACTACATGTAATACAAAAAAGAAACTAAATCCAAAAATGATTTGGCCAAAAAACACAAATAAAATTATTGGGAAATATTTGAACTTAATTTTTAATAAGCACAAATGAGATTAATTGAATTAGCTGTGTACTATTTTAAATTTGAAAAAATACATTAAATTTCTCTAGATATTCGAAACTAAATTTTCGTATGACTCATAGAAGGACTCAAAACGCAACAAGGTTAATGACCTATAACGCAATTGTAACCACTATCAACATTAATACGAAAACCTAATAGACAAGCTTATTAAGGTTTAAAAACTAGACCCAAAATAATGACTACTTAGACAGTCTTTACTCTAAATAGTCAAATATATAATCACCAATCTTTATTGCAAAATTTGTTAATTCTAAAAATATCGCTTCCATCAAACGTTGACGAACTTCGAATTGGCAAGTCTTTTTACATGACCGTTTTAAACCAACATAATTAAACGAACTTCTTAATTAGCAGTCATCAAAAAACAGGTTGATTCATCGTCACTTTGCTAAATACAAAAATATTAAACTAATAAAATACAGCTTTTGGTTACAATTGCTATTATAGGTAAAACTATTTACATAACATAAAAAAGTCTAACATTTTAAAAATAATAGAATGTAGATGATATATTTTATGCCAGGAAAATTTTACAGCATTTTTTAATAATAATAAATAATAAAAATTTATATTTCCTAAACGTTTATATACCTAAACGCAAATTTTAGTTATTAATGAAAAAAAATTATTTAAAAATGTTTCAACCATGGATATGCATTGAAAATACATATTTCAGATAACATTTATCAGGTAATTTTAACGAATTATACTAGACACAAAAGCCGTATGACAAAACATGGTGTTAATTTATATACAGCAACCATGAAAAAATTAATAAATTAGCACCAAAAAGCGCAGAGATGAATTTCAAAGAGAATTTTAATAAATAAAATTTACATAAGAAGTGCCAACGCGAAGGATTTTTTAGCAATCGTTTTACTTCTAATTAAAAGAAGGATTGAGTAACATTACAATTTCTCCTCTTCTGTCATCATCAACTGGCAGCTCTAAAAATAAATCCAAACACTAATTTAATTCATCAATAAAAATCACAATTTTAGATATCTAAATATTAAAACGGGAAAAATATTTTATCTAAACAACTAGGTAATGGGAAAAATTACATCTATTAAAAACAAAGACAGCATAAATGTTAATTTATTCTCAAAGCCAAATGCAAAAATAGTTGCCATTTGCAATAACTAGACAAAATATCGAAAATATCTAACTTAGAAAAGTAATTTTAAGAAAGTGTGAATATAAAATATGAGTAATAAAAATACTTATAATCACAGAACAACACAACTAAGTGTAAAATCATCAAAAAAATAATAAATTCAATCAACAATGCGAAAAATCCAACATCTTTTTTGGTGGTTATATTGCAAATTGAGCCTTCCGCTATGTGAAATTTCTAATTAAACTTACAGAATAATAATATAACTAACAAAATTAGTGATGAAATTAAGACATCCGAAATTCTTCACTAAAAGAAAATTCTGTTTTTAACCTAATTCAAATAAATAACTTCTTGGATATACAAAGTTAGATGAAATGTATACGTTATAAAGAGAGTTTTTTAATATAAACGAATACTTCAATTCCGTTTCTCTAAGAACGGGAACGTACCCACCAAAGGATGTACAAACATCCAAGAATGTGAAATTTTTAAATAGGCCTGGAAAACGAAGATAAAGCAATTTTTACCTTCACCTACACTATTTTTATAATTCCCGGTAAACTTGTATCTAATCGAAGAATAGTTTAGAATATTACATTCATTTTGTACATTTTAACTGTGCCTTGATTTAATAAATATATTTATTCCTATCTAATATATATGCATCAGTAAAATAAACTAAACGACATGAACATGTAATAGAGACTATTTTATATGATGTATAAGCTTAGCAGGTTTACTTCAATAAAAAAACTTAACAATTTCAAAACAATACAAATAAAGAGAATCCTTAGTAAGTTTAAGCACAAAACATACATAATATATATTAATCCAGTACTTAGAATCGACACATTGAAATTCAATTAATATATTAGTTTTTTAAAATCTATTTACAATGATAAAGTAGTTTAGTAGGGTTTTAACGTTTTAGATGTAGTGCTTGCGATATCCACTTTAGAATAATAATAAAATGATCTAGAAAATAAAATTTAAAACCAAAAAATAATCATAGTTAGAGAATAGATCTCTGTTTTATGGAATAAGATTATTATGAAGAATTGAATTTGTTAGACAAACGTAGACTTGGCATTTATCTTAAGAATGTACGTGATAACAAGCTACATTTTAAACAGAATGCAAGATAAAACTTAAATAGATTTAAGTTCAGTTTCCAAAATGTATTCTAAAATAAAAACTACAATGCGTAACTATGGATATTTTACCGAGTTTACGAAAATAATGAACTATTCTCGAAATAGGCCCGGTATAATCATGCGATCGATAAATGCGTTAGAAAAATGTTTAATTGGATTGGGTTGAGAGTCTATTTTACTAGATTTTTAAACCTAAATTCTTTGTTGCTGAACGCATAAGTAAAGAAATTAACAGTGGCATTTGAGAAAAGAAGAATGACCGTGAATTTCTCAAATACTGATCCAAACTCGCCGATCGGACTACCAAAAAGTAGCATAGCTACGTAATTAATCAGACTAGGCATTGTGGTGCAGACAAAAATAACTGAAATCACAAAAACCATGAGTGTGACTTTATTTTCAGCTCTGCGCATCATAATTTCTCGCTTAGACATGTTGCTTTTGAACTGTTGTGAACGTTTCCTTAAGGCCAACATAACCCTAAGATAGCAATAGACAGGGACAGAAACTTTCAGTATGAGATAATCTATCATTAACCAAATCCCAAAGTAAAATACATGTTCTCTTGTGTAGTCGTCCTTACATTCTGAATTCTCTACATACGGAACAAAGACTTTCGACATGTCCATAATATGAGGATATATCCAACAAATGGCAATCAGAAAACATAACTTTCTCTTGCTGAACACAGACTTATATCTCTGGGGATGCAAAACGGCAAAGTACCGTTCGATGCTGATAATACTTATGTTCATTCCGGAAGTGCGATAAGCTGCCCACTGAAGATAGGCGGTTTTCATTATGTGACAGACGAAATAGCCCAGGATTCCACTGGGAACAGGACCTGGGCCTCTCTGAAAGAGAGGTATTGAATAATTTAAAAGAATCATTAGCGAGCCCCAAATATCACTCAATGCCAAATTAAACATCATCAAATGTGATCGAGTTCTAACACGCTTGTTGGTAAGAAACACCAGTAAAATTAGCGAGTTAAAAAATACCCCAATCGATCCAACAGCAAGCAAAATGACATTGAACGTAGGAATTGCTCCTGAAGAAGTGTCTGTTCCATTCATCGTTTTAAAGTATTAAAATATCATTAAATTAAAAATTAGAAAATCTATAAGGAAATTGGTAGCAGGCGATTGAAGCAATATTATTTCGAATTAATGAGCTCCTAATTTAAAGCAGCGTAGTTGTGTGAATAGTTTTTATTGGTTTATTTGTATATAAACACTGTCCAATCATAAACCTTTAAATGATTTTCACAGAAATCATAAAAATAGCAATATATATATATATATATATATATATATATAGGTTTTTGTAACATACTAAATCCGTCTTAGAATTACAAAGCGCCAAAAACCGAAATTTACTGTCACAAAGCGCGAAATTCTGTTCTGATAGGAAGCAAACATTTGTTTTAAATTTTTTCATACATACCAATATGGATACTCATAACAAACAAATCTCACAACAAAAGTGTACATATTTTTTTACAAATAATAAACTTGCTAGTCCACATATAGTGTTTTCATACAATTTATAATTTATTATCCATGTTAACGTGATGCAGTAAGCAATATTTTATCAACATTTTTAACATCATTGCATGTTTCTTGTACTGATTTCAATTACTTCTCGTTTTGCTATTTTCGATATTTTTCTAATGTGCTGTATTGCTTTTAGCTTTTAACAAGGCATTATTATGACAGACGCTGATTTTAACTCTTCAATAGAGGAGGACCTAACTCAACTGGACCTTGAACAGGAAAATCTTCCAACATCTTCAGAAAACTGCAAAAAGAATATTTTTAAACTTGCCAAAGAAACGCATTCACTTAAACCGTCGATATTGATTCATTATTTTAGTGGGATAAAACAATTTTTTCGATATATTGAACTTTATGAAGCTACAGTCAGGTTCAATTTCTCAAAATAGATATCAGTTATTGATGATATCAAAGGCCCATACCATAAATCTGCGGGTCGTGGAACAGTAGCTACTCAAAATACAAAATTTGAAAACCTACCTTCATTTGATTATATGAAGCATGTGCAAAAAGATGTTAGAAATGCTTTGTCAAAACCTTCCACTTCCTACGAAGATTATATGGCATAAAATCATTTATTTACAACCCCATTGAAATGTTCGTACACTACTTTGCATTCTTTAACAGTAGAAGATTATGAGAAAATGAAAGTCAACGATGGACTACACGCTACAAGTAAAGGTAAAACTGTTTACAAGTTCCAATGCCAAATAAAGATTGAACAAGAACAGGTTAACTGGATTAACAAACTGCTTATGCGACACCAACAACAACATACCCAAGACCCACAATATTTGTTCACAAATTCAAAAAACGTGATTGAGCATAATATAAATTAGGATGTCACAAAGCCTCTTAAACATCATGTTGATGTTGACCAAATTTTTGCACGTAATGGCGAGGAATCCAACATTTCACTATTTATCTCAAATTCTAAGGCATCAGGTTTTGCTTCCCTTATTTAGGTTAACATGTTATACATAGCTTAGCCTAACAAGAAAAATATAATTTTGGTAGGGTTCCAACTAGACTAAAGCCTAAAAAAGTCACATCGCAGAAGCCTAATATATATATAAATTTATAAAGTTAGAAAAAATTATTATACAATGATAGAAAATGTGTTTACATAATTATATATTTATATATTTGTGTAGGGCTAGCAAACGTATATATTTTATGATATTTTTAATATTGAACAATTATAAGAAATTTCATTCCAATTCACTTGTGGACATTTAACATCAAAATATGCATGACACTATGGAGAAATTTTGCAGCTTTACATGTAACCAATCTATTAACCCATATTCGCACTTAGATTTTGGGCTTAATGGAAAGTTCTATGTAGTTTAATACAGTCAAATATCACTACTATCTCAATCCAGCGAAAGTGGCATAGTAGCGAAAGTGACATAGTAACGAGAGTTTGTAACAACAGATACATGTATATTATCGTCGGTGCCGAGGAAAAGTGGCATAATAGCCAGAGTGGCATAGTAGCGAGATTTGACTGTATATGCAAATTTGACATTTTAGAAATTTATAAAATTATGTGCAACAAGTTAATCATAACTTGAGTCTTAGACTATATGGAAAGACGAATTATGTTATATATAGACCACACTAAAAATACTGAAGAACTCACTGAAAAAAATATAAGTTTATGAAATCTGCGTATTAAACTAGGATGTTAAAATACAAAAAAACAGTATGTAAGAATCTTTGCATTATTTGACTCAAAATAAATAATTCTTTAAAATCTAACGCAAAAAGCCAATGATGACTCATACAAATGCAAAGCAATGGCTCTAGGGGTCCCCGAAGCTTAAAACTTTCATGATAAAAATAACTTTCAACATATTTTGGCCATTTTAATATTTTAATGTATATATAAGCTACAATTTTTACATATACGAAAAGCGCAACATTAAAAATTCTAAAGCAGTATTTCTGGTCCAAGGATATAACAGATATCGTTCGCTGGAAAACAATGGTCTGACACTAGTGCTGTGCATGAACGATATTACGTTAAAAATGCATCAACTAAAGGCGGAAATTTATATAACATGTGGTAAGGTCACAATTCGATATCCAAATATCTATTTCAAAATGAAGAGCTACATTTACTCGACCATGGCTCCCCTCAACTTATGCCATACACGCGGAAAATAGAACAACTACCAAAAGCTCTGAAAAGCAGATCGCAAACGCAAAGTTGGACAGGACTACACGTGGAAAATTCTACAAAATTGTGAACCACATGAAAATTTGTTTTTTAAAATTTGCAAAAAATCCAGTTTTGTAGTATAAAAATATTTCAAATCACTGATAATGGATTTTTATTCTAGTATATTACTGAAATATTCTTAGAACTATCTTTTGGATAAAAAATCATAAAAGTCATCATCTTAACATTCATATGTTTTTGGCCGCCGTAATGAAGTAAGAAATTTATTTCACAACACTTCTTAATAGATTACTATTGAGTAGCTTTATTACTTTATGCATTTTTAGGTTAATTTCTTCATAATGTTAGTGTGGGTTCGTTACTTTCAAAATTTGGGTCTGGTTACAAAGAAATTCTACTTTTTATAAACGATATTAGGTCGCATTCATCTGCCAAGAATTTTTGAAAATGCAAATTTAATATTTTTGTAGAAAATGAAATGTGGGTCTGCCAGGGAACCTGCATTGCCAAGAGTATAACTCAGTAGATAATGTAATATGCCTAACGTTCCAATAAGGCAATGCGTCACGCAAACTGTTTTGATGAAATCTATGCCACTGTGCATAGCAAGTAGACGCTAAAATTGTGGGGGTTCATTAGACGGAATTAACCACATCCACTTGCTACTCTAGAGGAAAGCTTGAGATTTTGGTGCCCTTCCTCAAATTAGCGATCTTAAGTTTCCATATTTTAGTTTGTTTATATAGTCATAAAAATATAATTACATTTCTTTTTAACAGTTGCAGACTATTTCACAACTATTCAATTCGTGCTACCAGCATACTAGCTGATGAAAAATTTTTTCTAATTCAGTGATAGCAACAAGATGACTTTATTAAATAGAAAGCATTTAAAATTACAACTCAAAATAAATAGTATGTACAAGGATACTTGAAAAGAGCGATAAACCTTTACAATAGATAATGTAAGAGCAGGGATTATTGAAATTAAAGTGAAGAACAAAACACAAGAATAAGACATTAAAATTGTCGACGCGAAGAAAGTGCTGAGCTGCGATAAGGGAATAATATGGATTTGTGAAAACTAGTACCATTATTGGAAATTTGAGCCAAAACCGAAGGCGTCTGTGTTCTTAAAAGCTTTGAAGTTGAAGCTGTCAATACAAATTCTTAAAAATCTATTGAGAATTGACAACTGAAAATGAAACATGAAAGGAAGTGAGATTAACTATTTGAACTTTGCAAAGCTCTGAATTAACGTATACCATTAGTGAGCTATGTAGAAAGAAAAGCTAATGAACTGTAAATATATCGGAAAAATGAATTGTGTAATCAATGAAGCAAATAATTAACTAAAAATTTTTAATAGGACAGTGAAAAAGTTTGGCTAATTTTATTATCGGATGGTCCGTAGAATTTAAGCATAATTCTTTGATCTATATAAAGGACAATAAATATATTATTGCACATGAAATGAAAGAATAATGTATTTGCCTTAACAATTACAAACATTCTTTATATTCAACTTATATTTAAAAATCCATTGAGATCGACATGTTGATTTATTATAATTAATGGGGTTTCGAGAAATGTTGTAAAACTTGCTGGTTCTTGCACCCTGAATGAAGTTTGCTCTTCTACAAGCACGGAATCTTTGTTTGTTCCTTAAGTGCGATCACTTTGTGAGTTATGTATATCGTAGACGGTGAACAACGTATCAATTCAGGGAGCATGCGACTTTACGCTACTGAGGAGCTTATTCAGAAGCCGTTTTGCTCTTTTATTCTTGTGGTATTAATAGTTTTGTGGGATTTTGCCTGTAAACCATTTGTAAATAAGCTCTGCATAGTTGATAGATTAATATGTGACCCTTGAACAAGGGTTCTTACATTATCTTTTGGATTTTGTCTCAATAATTCTGACTGTTTGCATGCTCTTACACATCTTTCTGTAGTGCTATTGATCTTTGTAAAGCAGGTACCACTTTCTCAGAATCTTCTTACCGCCTTATAATAGCTTGAACGACTGACAGTTTCTTTAACACCCTAAAATTCTTAGATGCTGACATCACCCTAAGACAGTGTTTTTCAATGATTTCATTGATCGTCTTTGACATCAAGGCAATCTAAGATTTCAACAATAGTTACTAGCTATTAATAAATAAAGACATTGTTCCGGCAAGCCTTGTTAATTAGTCACAGCTAAAAAACTTTTAAAATTTTTGTGCAGACTTCGATGGGCCACGCTGAATATAGTAAATCTAACTATACATAAAAATAGTTTCCCCAATTTTTCAAACTGATATTCATAAAAAAGTGACGAATTATTACGAAACAAAGGACAAGAACAGCTCTATAGACAAATGGAAATAACAATAAGAATATAAAACACCAAGATAGCAGAAGTTACAACAAAAACAATATATTAAATATGAGCATACTAAATATACAGGGTTTGTAATAAAAATGGGACACAAAATAATCTTTAGTAATACATTGATTATAAAACACTAAAATATAGAATCCTGAAAACATTGCAGTTTAATAAATTATTTCTTAAAAGTGATAGAAGAACAATTTCGGCACAATGGTGGACGTTATTCTATTGCGCTGATCAGCAATTCCTACCCATATCGATCGAATTTCTGATCTCATGAGTGATATCTGTTGGCTTATTACGGCAGACTTTCCCTTGAGATATCCCGATTATAAACGATCTAAAAGAAAGAGACCTGGAGATCTTGTCGGTCAATCAAAGCATTTACAGGAATTCCCTTTGATTTCTATTTATCCAGATTGCCAGGATCAGAGAAGATCTTCGCACATTGTTTAATAGAATAATAGAATGGTAACAAAGACAAGCTTTTCGTTTGTCAAGGCATTATGGAACGACATACAATTTTCAATTTTACTGGACTTTTGTTCCACACACGTTCGTTTCGTGAATACAGTTCAATTATGCAAAACGCGGTAATTTCAGGATTCTATAACTATAGTAGTTTAGTTTATTAAAATCCATATATTATTCCAAGAGTTATTAAAGATTATTTGGCTCAAATCATTATTACAAAATTGGAATTTTAAAGCAAGCTAGCATACTTCAACCGCATTAAGTATGGTGATTTATATTCAAAAAGTCGTGTTACATATCAGAAAACGGGAGAAAAAAATTTATTTACACATACACATGTGCATTCCACAATAAAAAAAAGGTATACATCCAAGTTAGATGGTAGTGAAAATCTGTTTCTATCTGTTGAAGAGAAAATATTTTCAGAACTACATGATATGCTTTAGTCAAAATTTTAGATTTAGATTGTATTAAATTATTTTTCATAAACAGTTAGTTAGGGCAGACATTTGATTGAACATTTAGTGAAATTCAATTCAATTCAAGACTGAAAATGTAGATGCTAATACTACTATTACAACGATAAATGAAATTGATATTTGAATAGGGGAAAGTCCACAAGCTCACTAATTAATAGGTAGTTAATACACAAATTGAAAATTAAGTTCGAATCGCTTTCTACCATTAAAGGAACCCGTGGTTCATAACGAGAATTTAATCCATTGCACATTTGTGAAATTCAGATGAATTTCAATCATTACGAACCTTGTTTAGATAGATTAAGTATTGTTTTGAGATAATTATATATTTAGATTTTATTCGCGGCAAGATTGTATTCTGACAATAGACCATAAGTTGTTGAAATGCATCAATAAGTGCTAGATTTGTACAAACTTGAATTGTTATTATAGTATTAGCATTTAGTAACTGGCTGTAAGCGAATATACTGTTAGGCAAAAANGGTGACACAAGATATACGACACTCGAGAAAGTCAAAATCTTTTGATATTCGAATGTTTTTCAAGGGCTCCACTTGAGTGGTTGAATGTCGCGTGTTTTGAGTTTTAGACGTGACATTCGCTCATTGAAAACACAAGACATGCATGTCTCATGTCATGTCACATGTAAACGGGGTATTAATTTTATCTATTGCCATTGTTCAAATGTCAAAATGTAACAAATTATAAACGCAGTACAACCATGTAAAATTCCATTATGCTGCTGTGTGTAATTTTTTATCTATTCA
This sequence comes from Hofstenia miamia, assembly GCA_900660155.1. Lineage (NCBI taxonomy): Eukaryota > Metazoa > Xenacoelomorpha > Acoela > Hofsteniidae > Hofstenia > Hofstenia miamia. The sequence goes on along the minus strand of CABFPE010000280.1, from coordinate 844,170 downwards.
AATGTCGAAATGTATCCAATCATAAAAATTGTTATCTATCAAACATGAAATCTTAATCACTTTAACAATTAAATAAAACACTTTCAAATCATATAAAACTAGAATTTTTTCACAAGTTGGAAAACAATCTCAATTATTATTCCAACATGTTTTTCCCAATTTATACAATTATGTTAATGAAAGATGCTACAAAACTAAAATGTTAATAAAGTAAAACGATTTATCAATCACCTTCTCTGGTACAAATGAAATAAATATTTTTTCAATACATATTTCTTGTTGAATTCAAGAATAAAATATTTGCAAGTAGGAATTTTTATATGAAATGTTTCAAGATTGCTGATAACATGTTTTGTTATTAGTGTCATAAAGTGGTTGTTAACGTTTATTGATACACATATACACAAAAAGTTTAAAAATATTTATTTTATATTATAAGAAATTGCTTACATTTTAAAATTTTATTGGTGTCTTTTATATTAAGAATTAAATAAATAACCGGTATATGACTTTTCCACGCTTGTAGACTTACATTTTTTCCGACGTTTTTTCACGTTTGTGACTTATATTTCTTTTCCAAAGTTTTTTCACTTTGTGACTTATATTTCTTTCTNGCATCAATAAGTGCTAGATTTGTACAAACTTGAATTGTTATTATAGTATTAGCATTTAGTAACTGGCTGTAAGCGAATATACTGTTAGGCAAAAATCAAATAATTGTTTGTATTGACGTACGATATCACAGGTTTTTGTACATACAAATAAATAACAATACAATGACTACAGGAATGTTCATATTATTTCAGTTATTTTAATGATATTTTAAATTGCGCTGGAGCAATGTAGAAAACTGCCAATGCCAAGATATCCTAGATTTTAATGGAATATACTTCTTACACAGGAATTGATAGAATAACATAAAATGTCGAAATTACTTAAAATGGATAAAAATGAGGGGTGAACATTTTTGTAACTTCAATATTACAAGGAGTACACGCTAATATTAAATTCAAATATTCTAAATATTCAGGAGTCACTCTAATCGGAAATAGCATATTCATAAACAGCAATTCAATAAATTCACTGAATACAGCAACAGATTCAAATAACTCATTAATATAAATACTTCACAAAACAAAATTTTTAGGAAATCTTTAGGAGTTGGAATCGAATGCCTATGATATAGCAAAAGGCTTTGAAGGTAAACTAATGAATCTAATAGAGGTAATTTAAAAGCATGATAAGCTGCCAATATATATATATATATATATATATATATATANTTTGAATTTAATTTGAATTCATAAAGTTTGCAATTTACACCGAAGTACAAGTAATACTATCTCCAATTAACATTTATGCCTGCCATCTTTTGTGTTCAAAGAAGAAGGAAACAAGTTGTTGACATTTAGTTTAAGTGTGCGAAAGAAGTGGTTGCGTTAAAAAAGGCTTTTAAAAGAACATCTAAGTAGATATTTCAGAGATCCCTTTTATTTGAAGGATTTAATTAGCAATGCACTACTAAACAAACTATTATAAATAACGCTTGTAACAATAAAATATACAAGTTTCAGAAAAGCACTCAATTCATTCAACCCCATTGATTCTGCCGTAAATATTGAACAAAAATTTAATTTCTTTAAAGAAAATTTTGCATGGGTTACTATAATAATAAAAAGATTATTTTACAAAAAACTGCTAAAATTCAAAACTCACAATACAAACGTGAATGTATATACTGAAGCCATATAAGCAGGGCTACCAACTGCAAACAAGTGCTGCTTAAAACAGCATATAAAATTTAACCCATTTTGACATATTACCTGTGTTGTTAACACACTATCAATGTCTTTCAATCTCCTCAACAGGCCATCAAAAAGGCACAAGAATTCAAACCAGTGCTGTAGTAATTGATAAAAGATACTTGCAGTCCCAAGTAATCAACAAACACCATTTTTAGAGGTTGATTCAACATATCAATTACAGTTTACATTTGGATTTTTATTAATATTCATTTTTTATTTTGAGACATTTCAAAATTGTGTTGTGTGCTGTTTGTAAAATGGATGATTGAATTCACACTTGGCAAAATTTTCAAAAAACATTTACGAAGCACCAGGTATCAGAGGCGTTCTAAAATGGGAGTGATTGACACTTTCCCCTCGGCTGTATACAAATAATGAGCACAGTAATTGCGGATGTTGAAAGAAACATTTTCTACTAATTCTAACAAACTACATAAATATTGTGTGAAAATACTTTGCTCAATTAGTTTGACGAAGTTTTTAAGCAAATGTGAATTAACGTGAACTATTTTCAATTTTTTTCGTAGCTGGTCCCAAAGGAGTGGTCGCCCCCTCCCCCTCAAGTAATTTTGATTAGGTAAATCAAAAATGCTTAGCAAAACATTTAATACCTTTAAAAACTAAGTCTATTTTTCAATATTTTAACATGATCAAGACCACAAAAAACCCTTCTCTCTTATCCTTTCAATGTCCGAGCCGATCCACTAATTTTTTATTGATTCATAGTAAGAACTAAGTGAAAAATATCGCAGCTGTTAACAGCAAAAGGGTTGCTGTTAACAGCTTCTTTAGCTGCTAACAGCAAAATGAAAGCCCTGCATATACCTATTTATGTTACTAATAAATGAAAAAACATAACTAAACGAATATTTAAACCTTTTAGCAAAAATATAAATACCGCTGTGCGATACCTACAAATAATTTGAAATTTATCTAGATTCAGTATAGGGAAAGCTTAGTAACAAGTAGTAGTCATTTCAAAATGTGAAATTCAATAGAAACCTAAGCAACCTTTGAAACCATTATTTAAATCATTTTGGGAGGCATATCTTAATTTGTTAGTTTTTACCCCGCAGTCTAGTTAGGGATCTAAAATTAATGCATTAAGTACCACGAATTTTAAATAATTTAGAAAAGCTGTAGGAAAATAATGGAGCTAAAATAGCAAATAAGGCTAGAAACATTATCAATACTGATTACCAAGTTTAAGCTAAAAACGAATTATAACAAATACATTAGTAGCAAATGTAAATGCATATTTCACAAAATCACTGTATTCGGAATTGACATTGGAAAATAATAAAACAAGACGAAACTACGAAATTCTCAAACTATGTTTTAAACTCAAATGAATTTAGTTACATTGTCTAAATGTGAAACACGATTGGAAGTGGGCAAATAACTAGCAATGCGAAATTTTTAAATCAAAGCATTATAAATTTAAACAAAAAATAATGCTTGTACAATTAAGGGGTTTAAATTTAAATTTTTACATTCCAAAATGTACCGTAATTTATTAGGAGTTTGTTAAAATATATAGAATTTCCCATAAATAAAAGATAATGCATTATTTAACTTCGCAGTAGTTTGAAATCTAAAATAATATTAAGTTATTACTTTTTAGCAAACACGTTTTCTGAAAAACTGTTACGACGATAAATTAGTGAACTTTTAAAAATTGTAACCTGGCAACGAATTAAACTAGGGAAGAGATTGGTTGGTACTCGGATTTGTCATTGCGCTATTTTGCAGGTATCAGAAATGGTTGGTACTTTTTTTCATTTTTGAAAATTTATCTCAAATCCTTCCTAATTATTATTTAATGGACACATTTCCCTTAACAAAATTACAAAAAATGTCCATTGTGAGAGAAATTTTTTAAGAGATTTGAAATTTTATAGAATGAAAAAAAGTAAAAACCATTAGAAATTATCCTTAAGTTGTCACAATATTTGAATGGAGCAACATAATTGGGAAATTGATTAAGAACATCTAGTTAAAATAGTAATAATATGTGATAAGCATTGAAATTGTATATCACTACTCTCCTGCATTTGTAATTTTCCCATCTTACACAAGTTGAACATTCACTAATCACTTAAGCTACAAGAACTACTTAACATTTTAATTTATGATGCTTTTTACCTTACTGATAATGCTTTTTTGCTCAATGCTATCCCATTTCCCCAAAGTCATCAACAATTAGAAACTGCCAGAGAGCAGGGTTTTTGAGTCAAGTTTAAGTTACCTGCTTTGAGTTTAAGTTTTTACACTTTGAGTTCAAGTATTTTTTCATGAAAAATTCTGAGTTTGTTTTAGTTTTTAATATTCCAAGTTTTTTCAGGGAAAAATATAATTAATTTTACAGTAATTTCAAGTTTTGTAAGCTAAAAAATAAATATTTGAAATTTATAAAGAAATGTAAATTTAAAATTTTTCAAATTTTATAGTGTCTTCAAGTGGATCCTTGTTCAAGTATTGATCATTTCTCTTGTGAGTTTTTCTGATCAAGATTTGCACACTCAAGTTTGAGTGCTTAACATTCAAATACCATCTTAGAGTTTTGCTACTTAAAATGGATACCACATTTCTCAAAATGGATCCTAAATATCTCAAGGTGTAGACAGGTTCAAAAGGGTGTATAAGGGACAGCACTTTGATAGGACATCATACATTAGAAAGTTTTTAGGCAACAATTTTCATATCAATAAATATATTTGAATTGGATGTAAATTTGTTTGTAAATGTACAATTACATATGGTTTGTTTTGCATAGTTGATCATAATATTATGTGCAACATCTATGAAGTGCAAACAAATAAAAGCTAGTGAATGTTATATGCCTAATGTTTTGTACTTTATAGTATATTACAAATTTAACTTATATGCACTCATTTGTGTTTGTGTCATTCCAATAATGGGCTAATAATATAGTTATTTGGTGCAAGCTTATTAGTTTTATTAAGTATTTTACAGATTTTCAACACACTGTTTCTAATACATCTGCTTATTGAAACAAAAAATTTGGAACATTATTGCTGCAAGCAGCAGCCTAGCCATTTGTTAAAAATCTGAATGAAATGAATTTCTGTATTATTGTACTTGTCAATAGTATTGTAGAGATTGTTCCAGATTCCTGTTTACCTTGAGTAATACATTCAATTATTAACTTATTAAATGCATTGGTGTCATGAGAGAGCAAACTCTCCCTAATTTTTGTAATCCTAATTCTACATTTACAGTGACATTAGTGTTTAAAAATTTTCATTTACCATTTGAAAGTAATATATAAGTCTCAATTTAAAGGAGTGGAATAGACTGTCCATATAAACAACTAATACAATTTGATAAGCAAATCTATCACAAATAATGAATGAATGTTAAAATTAGCTATCTATTACAAAAGAGTAGAAACTGCAATGTTTTCAACATAATCAAATTTCAATATTTAATCTAAACAAAGTTTCAAAAGACTTATAAATATCTAGAAAATCAAAATGGCAATTTTGCTTAGTATTCTTTTATTTGATTTTCTAAATTTCTTGAGAAAATGAATTGCATAGTATTGTATGGCTATCATCATATTATGTGTTTGGATACAAGTGATCTGTCACATTTTGATAGAATTGCTGGTCTAAACACCTGAGATAATGTAGAATCCCCACTTGTTAGAGATTGACCATAATTAGCTTTAACTATTACTTTGCTTAGTCAATTTGTATTTCTTTATGACTGGTGAGATTCCAATGTATCTCTGCCATCCAACTTATCACAATTATTTAAGTTATTAATCACAATTGCACCTACATTGCTTATAAATAATGAACCAATTTCCATTTATATCATTGACAGCATTAGATGACCAGGTCAAAACCTGAAGCTGAACCATGAGATCAAGAAGAATCAATATCCAGCAGTGATCACATTTACTATGCAAATAGCTGTGACTCACAAAGTTCTCTCAGTGATTGTAGTTTATGTGGTATTGTGCAATGCATCCTAGTGTTACTTACCTTTAATGAATTTGGACATTGATTGCTCTTGTTATTAGAAAGAGTAAAAATGGAATTAAGGCAAACTGGCATCTTTCACTTCTTATGTACTCTACATGTAAATAGCCCTAAACATAAATAACTACATGATCCTGGATACTTGTAAGCAACCCATGTGACCTACAGAAAGATGACAGTTGAAGGTCCACAATTACTTAATATAAACTGTAACAAATTAATAGGGTGCTCATAGACACCTCATATGTATAATAAGCTTATTATATTTAATACTATATGAGAATTTGGATCTAAAATATGTGGTTAACCTATGGTCAGCCATCCAGCTGTTTGATGACATAAGTTATAAAATGAATCAAATCAATAGGAAAGCTGCTGATGGCAGCCACCTGAAAGCTTGTAAATGCACCACAGGGTTCCAGAATACTACTGGTGTGCCTGAATATTTTAGTTATCATTTGCATTATATAATCAAATCTGATACAAAGCAAATATAAACCTAAGTGATTTATTTTATATATATTCTAAAACTTGCTTACAGTTTTTATAGTATTTTGTACAAACAAACAACATGTACTTGCCTATTGATGCTGTTTTAATTTCCTATGTAATTTTCATAAGGACATTTCCACAACATGTTATAAATTTAGCTAAGCAGTTTCAGTTAACTCTTTTTGTCAACAAGAACTAATGCTGTAATGTTGCTAAGTGAATTGATATAAAAGCATCATCAAAAATAATAATTAATGGAAATCAAAAGTATTAAATTTCTTTATTTTCTTTTCTCATCACCCCTTATGCCATAATAACTAGCAATGAGATGTAAATTCGTAACTACTCTTGCTACCAATCACATAGGCCAGCCATAGGCTACTGCATTGTATTGAAAATATATCACATATTTACATTCTTTTTGCTGCAATTCCATATTTCAATGATCTAAGCTAAATAAAAAATTAATTGAAATTCATTTAAAGACATTCATATATTTTTTTTAAATATTGTGGCATTGGTATGAAATCAGTGAGGAATCCTACTAATCTATCTATTGAGGATTTCAAGTCAAAGCATATACCAGTGCTACAACCTAATAACTAACACCTCCTGCTAAAATACCCTATCCTAAAAAAGGTTTAAAGTAAACAGGAGATCATGTTAGGGAAGAGTGACCACACTTGGATGAACCTGATACAGATCATCTTAAGAAAGAGGTGTATAAGACAAGAGCTCTATTTAAGAAAAAAAGAATAAAGATGCTCTAACTTTTGGGTGCAGTGAGGGAAACCTAGATGCAAAGTAAGAACCTAAACTCAGTGTGTTTCTCATTTTGTGCAATTTTAGTAATAGCAATAAAGGTTAATTTTATTTACAAATGAAATGCAGTACAAAAAACCTTAACCATATACCTAACCTAAATTAAAGTGACATTACAGCCAAGCTGTACCACATCTGGGTGCCCTTTAACTACACATGCAAATTTAGAAACACCTACTTTTTATTAAAATATAAAGTCAAGATAAAAAGTAAAAAACAAATTTACTGAGAATAACTGAAGAGAATATAAATATACAAATCAAACCTTTTTATATGAAATTAAACAAGTTATCATAAACAAAATCATACTATAGAAAAATATTGATCAATATCTGACAGGTACAAATTTGGTCTGCTGCTACCCTAATTTGGTCTACAGATGTTTCACTAACTTGATATTTCACTAACCCAGACGTTTCACTAACTGGATATTTCACTAACCAGACGTTTCACTAACTGGATGTTTTGCTAACTGGATATTTCACTAACTGGATAATTCACTAACTGGATATTTCACTAACTGGACGTTTCACTAACTGGATATTTCACTAACTGACAAAATGAATTAATGTGAAATTGTTTTATGTAAAATAACTCTTCACTTGTAATACCTAAAATTCGACACGGTGATTTACAGTTCAGAATGCAGACTTTATTAATAATTTTTGATTGTTTTAATAAATAAATTTGTTTTAAATTGTGACAAACTTTCTGAATTTGTTTTTTTTACTTTTTCAAGCCCGCAATGTAATTGTAAAATAATTTTGTGATGTAGTATTGCAATAACTACACTTTATTGCTAACGAAAAGTTGTGAAATGGTATCATACCAATATCTTTTAGTGAGTTATGGGAATCTGTCAGTTTGAATCCAATCTGTTCAATGATTTTACTTCAGGAGATATTGGCTGTAGTTCTGTAAATTATTGTAGAATGAATTAATATGTATTTACAACAAAAAGAAATGTTATGCAGAATACACTAGATTTGTTTGATGGTATCAATAATCACAGAACATAGGTATTTTCACGGGAGGGTTTTCAAGTGTTGTTTCCATAGATAAGCTGAACCCCCGCTTTGGGAGCAATTTTTCTTGGAAAAAGGTGCAGCTTATACATGAGTAAATACGGTAATAATATAACATAATAAGGTGAACATTCTGTCATGCTGTTGCTTTAAAAGTATTTAAGCACCTTGGTGATATTGCCATCCGATTATTCTTATATGTTTATTACTATATAGAATTGCTAGCAATTCAGTTTTAGAGAGAGATTTTGTTTCACTCTTAACGTGATTTGCTTGCTTTTAACAGATCTTCATGCTATATATATATATAAATCGTTTAGTAGAGATGTTTATTTTACGTCATCAACATAATATTTTAATAGGACAGGTAGTTAGTGAAACATCCAGTTAGTGAAACGTCTGGTTAGTGAAATATCCAGTTAGCGAAATATCCAGTTAGCAAAACATCTGGTTAGTGAAACATCCAGTTAGCTAAACATTCAGTTAGTGAAATATCCAGTTAGTGAAACGTCTGTACCCCCCTAATTTTACTGAATTAATATTTAGCAGAAATTTAAAACTAAAATATAGCACCATTTGCTATTTTGTCAAATTATCAATTGAAATAAATCATAAGATTAATACTTAAATTGCTCTAAAATCAAAGAAATTAACAGTCTTTATGCCACAATATATTATCTTATATTAAAATCATGCTCTAACAGTTTTTAATTCTTGAAATACTTCTCTCATTTTCATTTCAGCCATGTCTGATGTCCCAATCCTACTAGTAGTGATCTAGGCTGAATAGAATACTAATTGATATAAAGATTAAACAAAAAAGATATATTTTTTGACATACATAACATAATTTTTTTAAGTTTTGCAACCAACCAGGTTTTTCAAAATCTTGAGTTCTCAATCTTGTTTATTTTGAAAATTGTTTTATTATACTCAATTTTCAAAATTATATGCAATCTTGATCTGAAGTCTTGAATTTATGTACATTCTTTAATTCTACTTTTGATTTTAGAATTAGAATATCTGGACATTAATTGTTTCTAGGTTCTATTATTTGAAGTTTTGAATGCATTAAAAATTCTATATTTTTATCATAATTTCTAATTTTCAATTGATTACATTTAGTGCAGCAGAAATTCAAATGCTAAATTAGCAAATTAATAATTCACATGAAATTGGCAGTATTGATTTTTAAATTGTTTCTTCTTGGTCTAAAATTCAGCAAGCACTTTCTGAGGATCAAAATAATAGCTTTATAAGTGAATTGTCAAATTTATGTTGCATATACACCAAATTTAATAGTAGCACAAGTTCATGATTTTGATTTTAAACATTAGCATATTATTGTTGGGAAAGGTCCATAGACTTGCCTTAGTTTCCTATGAAGTTTATGTTGATTTGTTTGACTTTGTTTTAAAAGTCTTTTCTTTTTTTGTTAAAGATTTTCTTTATAAAAACTACATAAGATCATTTTATAATTAGCTGGTCATAGTTTCTCAAAGAGAGCAAATTTTTGATGAATTATAAATATAAAAAGTTATTTTAGTGAAAATAGTAAAAACTATGATTTTCAGTGCAATGAAATTTATTAAAACAACAATGAATGTGTATTCAGTTTTGTTTTAATATCAAATTTTAACATAGAATCTACTGAGAGATTATACTTATGCTGAATATTTAATTTAAATATCAATACTTCCAAATATATATGACAACTGGAAAATGTGAACTTATAATAACAATATGACATTTTTTCACATAATTTAAAGTGATTTTAGAGAGTGCATGAAAAGTTCTTGAAAGCTCTGTAAGATTAACTTAGAAACAGTCCTATCCATCTTAACCTAGTTAATTCTTTATTTGTTGCAATTTAAATATTAATCTTGTGATATTATTTTAATTGTTGATTTGACAAAATGACAAATGGTGCTATATTTTTAGTCTTAAATGTCTGCTAAATAGTGATTTGGTAAAATTAGTGTAGCAGAAAACCATGTTTGTACCTGTCAGATATTTGCCCTTATTTTTCAATGGAATGATTTTGTTTACAATACTAGTTTTATTTCATATAAATATGTGCAATTTGTATATTAATATTCTCTTCAGTTATTCTCAGTAAATTTGATTTTCACATTTTTTCTTGACTTTATATTTTAATAAAAATTCTGTTTCTAATTTCACCCAAATGTGGTACAGCTTGACTGGCATGTCACTTTAACTTAGGTTAGGTGTACAGTTACAGTTGTTGTTGTACTGCATTTCATTTGTAGCTAAAATTAACCTTTATTGCTATCACCAAAATTTTATGAAATGAGAGTTGCACTGAGTTTAGGTTTTTTACTTAGTATGTAGGTTTCACTATTGCACACAAGAGTTAGGGCTTCTTTATTCTTTATCTTAGTTAAGGCTCTAATCTTATATGAATCTTTCTTAAGGTTATCTGTATCAGGTCAGCCAAGTGTGGCCACTCTTTCCTAACATGATCTCCTGTTTACTTTTAACTTTTATTATTATAGGGTATTATAGCAAGAGGAATTAGTTATAATTTTGTAGCACCAGTAAATCCATATTTCAACTTGAAACCCTCAATAGATAGGTTATTATTATTGCTTGCTGATTTCATACCATTGCAACACTAGCTACATAAAAAGCCTAGCCATCAATATGAGCTCATGACACTGTGAATAAGGCTTATTCAAATTCCAATTTTTTGATTTATTTCAACATGCATTTGTTAGTTAATACAATAATCAAAATAAGATGAGTATAAAAAATCTTGATTATAGGTACTGTTTATAAAAAGAAAACCATATTTATTAAAAAACATAAAATCAAAATCTAGTTAATTAAGGTTACTAAAGGCAAAATAAAATTTGTTTTTGCATAATGCAAGCAATGTATAAACTAGTTAGAATGTTTGTGCAATCTAAAACTGAGCTTTCTTAAAATTTGGGAAGCTTTAATTTAATAAAATTAATTAATCTAAAATTGCCATGTAGAATACCTGACTTTCATGGGTTACATAGTTGTATCTTTTGTTTTTGGGTTTGCAATGCTTAAATATAATTCACTGAACTTGAATTTCACTTAGAAATTGCCCTTGATAATTTTGCATATGTTTTAACACTATTTAGCTGTGCCTTTGAATTCTACTGGGAAAGGAACTAGTTACATTTTGTCCCATAACATCAAGAGCCTGTCTAGATTACTTTCTCACTTGCAATTTAATGTTACTGAGCTTTGCATTAATAAAATGATAAAATGGTTAACTTTTGGGGATGTCACTTTAGAAAGGTTTTAACAAGCATTTTGCTATTGCCAAAATTAAGAACAAGCTTTTGAAAATTTCTGAGGAAAAACACTATTCATACACAGTTTCATTAAAAAAAGCTTAAATGATGTGAGAATGAAACAACAATATTTTTCAAAACAAGCCATGTTATTTGATGGTTGAAAAGTCAACTAATGCATGTGGCACTAATGTAGAATCATTGGCTGGTAGGGAAACTTAACTAGAAACTTAATTGACTCTGCAGAAGGTTTGAATAACGTTTACAGAACAGCCACAATTCCAGAAAAAGGAATAACATAGAATTTATAATTTATAGGTGTAACATTGGTAATTCATCCAAGTAACAAAACTACTTTAGGTAAGATCCAAGATGACCAATTCCTATGGCTTCCAGCCGAAGTGGAACATCCAAAAGTAAAGTGCTTAACCTATTGACTGGTGCTACCCTATTTGTCTCACTTGCTTAATTTCTATCT
>CABFPE010000280.1:821906-831935 GCA_900660155.1 Hofstenia miamia | reverse complement strand
ATGAGTCCACAATTCGGACTGGGTAATCAAAAGACCCCCAGAAGCAACTTGTCGCCCCATGCTAGTGAAAGCACTCCCGAATTGTTGCTGATCTTAAGCAATAAGTTTCATAAAGATAATAAATAAATAGAAAATACAATGGTAAAGACAGCAGTTGAGAGTAGATAAAATCTATTAAGCTATTGCTACATTTTCCTCAGGTTTTATACAAATGTTTAACTATTACCTGCCTTTGTTTACAATAATCAGATGTCAATGTAGTTTAACATGATCAAATTCTTTTCCCTCGCAAAATTAAATTTGAGCAACAATAAGCACCATTGAGGGGACATCAAACTAGCAATAGTAACCTAAGATCGAAAATAGCTACTAACGTCATAGTGAGGTAATAATACAAAGTAAAGTTTTAAAAGAATAAAATCAACAAAATCCCTGAGCGACTCTACACGCCCCCCTTGCTCAAATTAATTTTCAGCTAGCAGTTGAAGGGCTGGCCCAGAAACGATGTTTTGTGTGGCCATGATCATCTTTGTAGTGAGTTCACCATCCCAGGTTGTGACTTCCACATAGTGTGCCTCTCGGGTTATCTGCATAAGTACTTCTCTTTGCATAACCACCTCGTCCTTCAGCTGTAGAAATTTGATGGTGGGCATTCAATTGCTGACAGGACAATTTCTCCTGAGGTTGTTCAGCCACCTAGTAAATGTATCATAGAACTGCTCGTAAAGCCAAAGGCCCTTTAGTGCAATCATTAATGTCATCATCACGTCAGTATCACACATGTGAGCATCGTCAGCGCTAATCTCAGTTTCGGGGTAAAAATGTAGAAAGACTTGTCGCAAAGGACCCCATGGTAGTTGCATGATCAATAAATAGTGAGCAGTATTCTTGAACTTGACTTAGCGTCATCTCTTCCAGATCAGATACATTGGCTTGTAACATTGTAATAATTTCAATTCTCTTCATAACATCGTTGTACTGAGTCACTGTTTCAACATTGTTTATCCACATTAAATCTCCAGCGGCCTGGAAGAGAATAAGGACACGAGGCTGTAGTGTGGCAAATTTTTCCTGTATCACTTGTAGTTGCATATGAATCAGTAGTCCCCGCAGAAAAATATCAGTTATAGTTAGCTTGCCATCAATAAATACATGCTCAGAATTTCCTCCTGCGATGAGTTTCTCTTGTAAAATTTTATACTCACCCATTCTACTGGCTTTAATGGCTTCTGATTTACTGTTGACAAAGTTGATCTGATCAGATAACTGAGCAGCGACCTTCTTTTTGGGCTTTTGTACTTTCCATTTTGGCTGAATTAGCGGAGTTTTGATTGTAGGTGGTGGAATACACAAAAGATTTGACGTTTTGATTTTCTTCTCCATCTCACTGAACTTTGCATGAGAAGCTAAAGTGGCAGTTCCTATCATTACTGGATAATTTATACAGGCGTCCTTGATTGTATCCCAGAACTTTCCTCAGAGTCCCCTTTGTTGTAAGCATTCAATCTGTTGTGTGGAGATTCGTACGCAAGAAGTAGTACATTCTACCTCCAGAGCAACATGTCGCCCTGGGGATTGTAAAATGACTAACTCCTCCTTGGTAAACATCTCTGTGAGGCACCACTTCATCAATGAAAGGACGTCTTTATTGCGGCTGTCAACCAGAATTCTCTGCTGCACGTTAAGGTCATCAAGGAACTTGCTAGGATCATGCTCAAGCATTAAAATGCGTTCGTCTTCTGTTACGGACCATTGTGGCGTCGGTTTAGGAGAGATGGCAGTACCTCCAAATTTTTCTAAGTTTACTTTTTCAATCAAGTCACGAATATGGGGAGACATTTGTACAGCTGAAGATGCTAGTAGCTCCTCCTCTCGAAAAAATTGCTCTGGTGTCCACATCACCTGATCAAAAATGGTGATGGGAATAATCTTGCCTTCTTTGTTAACATGCAGGCTCCTTTGTGAGAAAGATTGCTAGTATCCAAATTGCTCCTCTGGCATATATATCTGGTAGATTTTTCTCTGCAAAGAGATGTTCCTTGAAGTTTTTCTTGTCCTGGTTGGTATAGGAGACTTTGATGTCTCTCAGAGTTCATTCTACAGATGAGTGATAAGTCTGTGATGGACTAGATATATCTAAACNCATCACCTGATCAAAAATGGTGATGGGAATAATCTTGCCTTCTTTGTTAACATGCCTAGCTGACTCAATGAATTGACTGTACCCGCATTCAGGATACCTCATTTGCTGCATGTTGAATAAAATTTCATTTTTACCATATACATTGAACTTGTTGACTTGATCAAGAAATTGTTGTGTTGATCCAGGCAATCTTTCTACAAATCTTCTCATACTTAGGGGAGCATTATCTGAGTGAAATATGGTGAATTTTGTCTTGGCTGTGGCGCCCCACATGTACTTCTTTACTGTATCAGAAAAAATATTGATGTCCGACGGACAAATCCCAAGTTGATTGCTAGTTAACATAATCAACATCTTACCAGTAGCACTGCTCGCCCCCACCAGTCGGGCATAATATTTTTCAAACTTGTCCATGGCACGCTTTGTTTTTCCAGGGGAAGAAGGAGGACTACACTTATACAGCAGACAGTTCTTCACTTTCCATGTCAGCGGGCAAATGGCTAATTCGTGAATAGTAATTTTCATGAGGGACGTCCTCTTCTCATGTGACATGGGTATCTGTAATTGAGGCTCCTTTGTGAGAAAGATTGCTAGTATCCAAATTGCTCCTCTGGCATATATATCTGGTAGATTTTTCTCTGCAAAGAGATGTTCCTTGAAGTTTTTCTTGTCCTGGTTGGTATAGGAGACTTTGATGTCTCTCAGAGTTCATTCTACAGATGAGTGATAAGTCTGTGATGGACTAGATATATCTAAACAGGGCCAATCAGACTCGGGGTTGAAATCTGCCTTTAGATCAGACCAGATAGTTTGAATTTCATTTAGTAGTTGGCTGCTCTGAGTGAAGGCGAAGCTAACTCTCATATCAGTTATGGTAGCTAGCGAGGGAGTGTTGGGATCCGTAACTTCTAGGGTCTGCGATTGGAGCAGGACGTCAATAATCAATTTCTGGTCAACAGCTAGACGATGGGATGGCAATCTTTGACACAGAAGTAAATCAGTATATATGAGCCTAGTGATGGGAAGGTGGCTTGTGGAATGTGAAGAGATAGGAGCATAATCATCTTTTGATAAGATTAAGAAATTCTCCATCCGGAAATGTAGGTTTTCTATTGGTTCAGGTACTGAAGGTTCGTACTCGCCTTGGACTATCATTATTAGACGAATGCCCTCAACTTTGGTGATGTGATAAGCAATCTTGATTTGTTCCATTATGTCCTCTGTTTGTGTCTCAGATATTCGTAAGAAGTAAATAAAGAGGAGGTTTTGGAAATCTATGTTTACACACTCAAAGCTATCAATGGTTTTGCCACTATTCAAAAACTGGCATAAGTTATATATATTAAAATCGTCATTGAAAAAGGTGTGCACTGTGCTGCGCCAATAGAGATGACTCAAACTTTCCATCATCCTGGAGTCGTAACCAATGATTGTATGAATTTTGGGGCAATGGGAGGCATCTATGACAAAAGGAATGACGTTGATAGAGCAAGTCATGTCGCGTCCGTTGTACGTACGGCAGAGTTGATCTTTAGTCTCCTCTGATATGTTATCACGGATAATGGCTATGGCTTTTCTAGTTGCAATATAGTACAGGTGTAGTGTTTCATCACCGACTTTAGATATTTTTCTTCTTCTCTCTTCTGTCTTCTGAGATCTTACAGTGGAAGTGACGGTGGAAGAGGTCAAAGGGGCTATCAAGTCGCTCTTATGGGGGTATTTACAAGTTGTAAAGCACTAAAAGTTACTCTGGAATCATAAGTTTTTAAAGTGGGGGTTGCCAGCTCCTCTCGCGCACGTGGGGAAACGTGTCTCTCCATGTAGGGGTGAGATGTGGAGGGCGTCGTGGTAAATGCTGACTGCTCTCTGAGTCATGGAGCAATGTGTCACCCACATGGAATCAGACTCTCCTCAGCACCATCCTGACGTCCTCTTTTTCTTGCGCAGGCCTCAGCAAGCAGAGAAACATGTCTCTTGCGCCTAGGTGAGGCATCTCGTTCAAGTCGGCTACCTTCCATCCTCCTTGTCCCTCGGCGGCGGACAGGTGGAGCTGGCGACTCTCATTTGCGATTTACTGGTTTCATTCCTAAATGGAGTTATAAGATTTAAATCCCAAATGTTGGGATTGTAAGTAGTTCTCGCCCTTCTCTGGGGGAGCGTACGTGGGTCTAAGTTCTCAGAATTAACATTATCACAATTGTACTCTGTGTCAGAGAACTCTGAAAAACTAGTTAAATTATCATATTTTTCATATACATTGACACCATTGTCTACTAACATAAATTCATTATTATCATCTATTATCACATGCTCTATATCTTTTATAGCTCGTTTGAGCCTTTGAAAATGTACCGTTTTACCATTGTTTAAAGTATATGTGTTATGATCAAGTACTTTTTCTATCGTAAAGGGGCCTTGCCAATCATTTGCGAGTTTCCGTACTTGATTGCTATCTGTGGTAATTCGGGGCAGATAAGCAAAAACNAAACTAATTTGTGCATTGGCCCATATTTTAAGATCCATTCTTTAAGGATTTTGTCAGCCACCTTTTCTGCAGTTGTACTGCTTAAAGGAACTATACGGGCAAACTTGGTGAAGTGGTCCACCATCACGAGTAGATATTGAAAACCCTCGTCGTCTTTTGATAGCTGTTCCAAATCAACGTGCACCAACTCATTAGGGCTTTCTGCAGACCGCAAGAATTTGTTACATATCAGTAATTAATCTATTCACATAGCTTTCCACATTGTTGTCAGTGTATTTTGGAAACATCATTGACAAGGAAGTAGCGGCCTCTCTACCGAACATGGCTTTGAAGGGGCTGACACCAGTTGTTGTATGTACCAACGTGTTATAAAAATACTCGNGTCGTCTTTTGATAGCTGTTCCAAATCAACGTGCACCAACTCATTAGGGCTTTCTGCAGACCGCAATTCCATTTCAGCTCTTTGTTGAGGAAAGTGGTGGATGTTGTTGAGTAAACATTTTTCACATTTATCAATTACATCTGTCACAGTAGTTCGTATTCTGGTGATAACATACCTTGAATTGAAAGTTTTCTCGGTCTGGAAAATGCCGAGGTGACCTCGTTCATGAACTCTACGCACCAGATCCCTTTTGAAATACTCAGGGATAGCAAGCTGATTGTTGTGTTTACTCTTTGCATATAATAGACTGTTATCAGTCACATGCCAGTTGTAGCAATGGAAATAGCGATTCACTTCTGGAGATGTGGGGAAGTACGGATCCCTCATCCTTTTCATTATCTGGTCCAATATCCAATCACAGTGTTGGTAACGAACTATTTCCTCTTTGGAAATTTCCTCTCTCATGAGGATGGTGAGAATAGGTTTTCCGTTTCTGTCAGCATTTATCTCGGGTATCAACTGATAGTCAGTGTGGGGAATAAATGAAAAAGGAATCTTTCCCCGTTTGGTTTTTTAAGATCATGTTCGTAGCTCGTCAGAGCCGTCCTATAATTGGCGTGCAAGTGGAGTCAGCCAGGGCAATGTTTAATTGTGAATGAAAAATCATTTAAGTATTCAATCCATCTTGCAACGATACTCGATTTGTCGCCACTAAATATCTTTAACCAATAGAGAGCACTGTTGTCGGCTCTCATGGTGAATTTATGACCAAGTATGAAATAGTGAAACTTCTTCAAGGATTCGACCAATGCAAGCATCTCACACTTAGTTGCGCCATAGTTCTTCTCTGAAGCTCTGAGTTTTCTACTGAAGTACAGAACTGGACTTTCGACTCCATTGATGTCCTGACTCAGGATCCCGCTAATAGCAACAGCACTAGCATCACAATCAATTATAAAATCTTTAGCATAATCAGGAGTGTTCAAAGACAGTATCTTTTTAAGTTCTGTTTTTATGCCATCAAGAGCCTCTTGTTCCTGCCATGTCCATTTGAAGTGACAGACTTTTTTAATAAATTCGAAATCATTTTCATTTTATCGGCAAGGTCCAGGATGAACATCCCATAATAATTGAGGAAGCCCATTAGTCGCTGAACGTCCCTGTGGGTCCGTGGCATTTCGATCTTATCTAAGAAATCTTTAGCATTGTTTTTTATCCAGATTTTTCTGGGTTCAACTACTCGGCCAAGAAAAATTACCTTTGTCTGAACTAACGCGCACTTCGTTCTGTTAACTTTTAATCCTGCTTTCTGCAGTAGATCTAAGGTTCAACTGAGCTTATCTAAATGTTCTTCAAAAGTGTTACTTGCAACTAAGATGTTGTCTATATAAGCTGATATGCCGGGCTCAAGAAGGTTTGCACCATCTTTGAGGACTTTAGTGACGTATTGCTGGAAGGTAGCTGGCGCATTGCATAGGCCAAAGGCCATATACTTCCACTCGTATAACCCATAAGGGGTAATGAAGGCGGTCTTTGAGATGTCGGAAGGGCACATAGGTACCTGCCAGTAAGCTTTGCATAGATCTAAGCATGAAAAAAATTTGTATTTAATGGCGTCATAAAGGAGATCTTTGATCCTTGGCAGGGGATACGCGTCCATAATTGTGATATCATTCAGTTTATGAAAATCAATGCACAGCCGATACTTCTCACCTTGGCGAATGAACACAGTGGGAGCAGCATAAGGGCTGTTACTTCCTTGTATTATTCCTCTTTCGATTAAATCACTCAAGATCTTCTCATATTCAGGTTTCAAATTTTCTGGTACATGGCGTACTGGTAACCTAATTGGTCGATCATGTTTCAATTCAATTGCGTGCTCCTCACCTAATGCTTGACCAACACTAATTGTACCATAGTTAAGCACATTGTGCTTGCTATAAAGTAAAGAGACCAATGACTTTCTTTCTCTTTGATTGAGGTGAGGATGAGAATTTTCGGTGACTGTTGGTACTTTCACTGGACTTACAGGATCTTCGAAATCATGAATGGCGGTACATATAGGTAAACAAGTGACCGGGATATTTTCAACTCTAACTGGCACTCCTACTAACTGCAATTGTGAAACTCCAATCTTTACAGGAAAATTTGCTCCATTTAAAACAGTAATATATGTCTTCCCTTTTATTACTTTGCATAAATCTGGTGAGAAAGAGATTCCCCGCACGTATTTTCCTCTCTGCCCTGAGATCATGATGTCCCCATCAATACTAGCATCAGAAGATACGGCAACTCGAGTCCAATGCTTGGGTTCGAGAGATATAGGTTCGTCCAGGTTAAAGATGACTTCCTTCTCAGGGATCGTAGCCAATTGCATTGCTTCTTGGTCTTTAATAGAAATCGTATTATTTTTGAAGTCAATAACACAGGAGTTTCACTACAGAAAATCATTTCCCAAGATGAGATCATATGGGAGGCGATGATTTGAAGTGTCTATTACCAAAAGGTCTACTTCAAAGGGCTCCGCATGAACTTTGATTGAGGCATTCTTTAGCTTCCCTTTTAGAGAAAGAGGGTTTCCAGAAGCGTCAATAAGCTTCGCACCTGAGGGATCCAATGAATCTCGATTTAAACATAACTCTTTACAACACTTGTCACTAATTATGGAGGCCACAGCTCCAGTATCCACTGTGGTGTTAAAAATATTTCCATTCATCTCAACAGGTATTAAATTCTTCCTTATTATCTGGGTGATTACTAAGACATGTGGCGCATGTTTGATGGGAGGCGGCACTCCAATTAATTTAAATCTGAAGATGTAGTTGGTTGACCGGGCTCCAAGTCGACAAGATTGTCGACACATAACGACGTGGTAGTTTTGATAGTTTGCGGCTCTTTGATAATGAATCCTTCTCCATCAGTGATAAGCTGCACTTTCGCCTTGCACTGAGATTTGAGATGCCCTTTTTCACCGCAAGTGAAGCATCTTACTGATGATAAGTTGAATACCTTTTTGGCACTTGCGGGCCTCCTAGACTCAAAATTCTTCATTCCAGACACGCCAGAAAAACGAGTTATATCATTATTGATGCGTTGAGAATTCTGGAGCATATAAACCACACTAATGGCTTTGCGGATGATCTTGTGGAGGCTATCCTCAGGGTCGCATCGAACTTCCAACCAGTTTCTGATCAATGAAGAAAAACCTCGGCAGTTGTAAAAGAATAGATCGTGTTTAGAATATTCTCTGGAAAGACTACTCAAACAAAACAAACGTTTGACCTGGGTAATATAGTTCCAAATATTGTCACCGAATTTGAAGGACATATCACACAATAATGTCTTATACTGATGCTTGATGTGCGGTGCTTGGTAATGATCCTCAAAGAAGCCCACCAATAGCTGGTAGTCAGTTTTGATGTTGCGATCGAGCATCATGTATTGATTGTAGGCCAATCCACTGAGATATAAGGGAAATTGTGAGATGGCTGACTCCTGTGAATTTTTGTGTTGTTTCATCGTCAGCTCAAACAAGAAAAACCATTCGTCAAAGGACTGCAACACGGCATCAATTTGCCCAGTGAATTTAGGCAGAACAGAGTGTTTGCTAAATAATTGTACCTGTCCATTGGACTCAAGGGGAAGGATTGAATCACGATATCTTGGCTGATCTTTAGTGCCGGCTTTTTCAGTAAATGGAATAGTATCGCTCACATGTTGTTCCTTGACTGCAGGAATGACAACAGTGCTCACCAGATCGGGTAATGACTGGACATATCCTGTTTGAGGAGTAGCTCCTGTAGTTAACATAGATATTTGCGTAAGAGCCGCCTGAGCGAAAGTAGGTTGACTGTGTGAAGGAGTAGTGGAACAAGGTATAGAAGAAGACCCTCCACACAAAGGAACAGCTGGAGGAGGTTGATTAGCAGCACCCACTAAATGAACTACTCAGCCAATGATCCTCTCGGCTAATTCGTCCAAAGCTTCATTTAATACAGCATGAGTAACATATTCGTCATGTCGTTGATACAATGCTTCCTCTTGATGGTGCGAGTTGTTGACGGCACCCTTCAACTCATGTATTTGTAATTCCAGCGCAATAGTTGATTCCAGCATCTGGCGCTCCATTCTTTGATAGGCCACATGTTGGGTGTTAATTTCAGCCTGGAGAGACTCTACTTGATGTTCACTCTCCATTCCAAGAGCTACCTGTTGTGACAAAGCTTCCTTCAATTGCTCAATCTCCGCAAGGTGCACATCAATCTGAGGTGTAGACTGCTCATTACCACTAGCATAACTGCGAGGATGAAGGGGGATTGGAGAAGCATTTTGGGTGTTCAAAATACGACGCAAATTTTGATGAAATGCTGGACTCATTGCGTTTGGATCACTATAAGGGAGTGTTGAGGCGTTCTGATCCATCCTTTGGGTAGTTGGAATGGGAGAAACAGGTCGAGAAAAAGTAAGTAACGATCCAATGGTGCAAGGAGTAACGTCCTGGTTACCAATGCTTGCACAGGGGACGCTCCTAACTGGAGAAGTCCCAAAAGTAGGAGAATAAACAACAGTGTGATTAGAATCCATTAGACGTTTAGAGAACAAACCAATAATTTCTAGAACTGACAGTGGGGAGCACTCCCACACACACAAGCAAAAAGCACACAAAAAGGGGTAACAGTGATTAACAGACCAAAAAGGGAGAAATGAACACAGCAGTACTTGGTAATAAATCCAACGTATAAAAGCACTAGTAAAAGTAAAACAAACAAGAAATTTAACAGTTGACATCAGCCAAATAAGAAACACTAAAAGCTTCGTCGCCATCCTTCAAGGGTGAGGAAGTTAATGAATACATCGATAGGTAACTTTCTCTGAAGTCTCACAGCGATCAGGGGAAACAACTATCCCAGCTGATACGCACCAAAACAAAAAGCCAACTAACAACCAAACCATTGAAAGAAAACAACAAGATTAAACAGTTATCATGTCAGCATCCTGTTATGGTCACCATGTAGAATC
>CABFPE010000280.1:806185-820906 GCA_900660155.1 Hofstenia miamia | reverse complement strand
TATATTATATATATATATATATATTTTTTTTATAACAAAATATAAGATGTAATTCCTAAATGCCTTGGATAGCGCAACAGATCATATTTCCTACGAAAACTACTCTTTAGACATTAGCATTAGCAATTAAGAGAAATACATCCAATTGCATTTGTTCTCTTATAATATTGTTAAAATAGACACAGTCTAAAAATGATTGGCAACACAAATGGATGCGACTTTTCTATTGAAGAAAATCTCAAAAATAAATTTGTTAATTTCATTCAATT
The DNA here is from genome assembly GCA_900660155.1 of Hofstenia miamia. NCBI lineage: Eukaryota > Metazoa > Xenacoelomorpha > Acoela > Hofsteniidae > Hofstenia > Hofstenia miamia. The sequence goes on along the minus strand of CABFPE010000280.1, from coordinate 820,637 downwards.
CTTATATTCACAGAAAGATCCGTATGCAAATTGAATAACTATTCATTTCTGATCCTGATTATTACAAAATAAAATATTTATTTATCAAATATTCACCTCTTTTAAGAGTTTTCTTTGTAAAGTTTCTATTGGTACACTCATAGAAAGCCTTTTGTTTTTAAGAAAAAGACATCTTGAAAATTTATGCAATTAATCAAGAGGATTTTATTTTGAAATACTACACTTGAGTGATTAATCTCTTGAATTGTATTTGAGAAATTACATATCAACACCAGGAAAAAAGTTTCTAGCTGAATATAAAATAGATCTAGAAAATTTTTATTTTGAAAAAAAATATATTTTAATGACGGTAATTCAATACATAATGTAGGGGCAGTGCATGACATTACCTCTGTTTTATAAACTCCACTCACAGAAATTATCCCTACATATCGTTATTGAATTCAAAAAGTTTTTCAAATAATAAAATATTATCTAAAAAATAAAAAATTTAGTTTGTATTTTCATAATAAGAAATTGATCTACTTGAAAAATAAGATATTTTTTCTCAGAGTGTATATGAATGCAGTGATGAGAAAAATTCAAGCGTGTTATGTTGGATTTATAAACACAGAAAATACTTTTATTAGAATTTTGTGCTTTATATATTATTTATAATTTTTTACACTCGAAGTCATTTCTTGTAAAATTAGCATTAGAAAGCTCTAATATTACAGTTCCTTATACAAAGCAGCCAATAAGAATGTCCATTAATTTGTCATTAAAGTTTAGTATTTCTAATGGCGAACACGACATCGACTTACTTTGAATCTCTTCCAGCGTTTAATATTATTTTAATTATTGTTGGAACAACTGGGGTTTTTTTCAACGCGCTCATATTGTTGGTTTTCCTTACAAATAAACGTGTTAGAACAAAATCACATTTGATGATGTTTAATTTGGCACTTAGTGATTTGTGGGGTTCTTTTATGATCATTATAAATTATTCAATACCCGCATTCAAACGAGGACCTGGTAAGGTACCTAGTGGCATATTGGGATATTTCATTTGTCATTTAATGAAGACTGCTTATCTTCAATGGGCTGCCTACCGCACATCGGGAATGAATATAACTATTATTAGTGTTGAGAGATACTGCGCAGTTCTGCATCCACAGAGATATAAGACAATATTCAGCAAACGAAATTTAATTTTCATTGTCGGTTTCTGTTGGATTTATCCTCATATGATGGACATTTCCAAAATATTTGTACCATATGTAGAAAATTCCCATTGTGAGGATGACTACTCGAAGAAATTCGTTTTTTATTTTGGAATATGGTTAATAGTTGATTATGTAATATTGAAAGTATTATTGCCTGTGTTTTGCTATGTTAAAATTAGTCTGGCTTTAAAGAAAAGATCTAAACAATTTCAGAGCACTGTGTCAAAAAGAGAAATGACAATACGCAGAGCGGAAAATAAGGTTACCCTCATGGTCTTTGTGATCTCTTTTATCTTCGTCTGCACTACAATGCCCAACTTAGTAAATTACGCAACAATACTGCTTTTGGATGATCCAATTGCAGCATTTGGAACACCCTTTGAAAAATTTACCGTAGTTCTGTTATTCTCAAACACCACTGTCAATTTTTTCACGTATGCTTTCAGCAACAAAGAATTTAGGTTGAAAACGTTTTCAAAGGTTGAACCATTGACAACAATTCAAACTCAAGAAACACAACAATGATTTTGAGCGAATTTATGGTAAACATTGTTTTCTAATACCATTTTAATGTATTTCAAATAGTTGGAAAATTATGCTTGCTATACATGTGAATGTTAGTACTTGTTAAGCAGTTCATTTCGTTAAGGACATAACTAGAACATTGTGATTTTGAATACTATTGAAATATTTACAAGCGGGGCATGCAACTATACAATCATTATTTTTGTATCTTCGAAGAACTTTGAAATACATAGAATCACAAACAACTTAGATGCATACTCGATCAATTCATCTTTAGTGAAAAATATTGTGTATATTTGGATCTAATTAATAGTTAAACGCAAAATATTTGAAAAAAATATGGATTTATTCTGGGATATAATTTCTACATGTAATCAATGGGTAAGTACCACATGTAATTTTGTCACAAATCCTAAAGTCTTATATATATATATATATATATATATATATATATATATGTTGAAAGGCATCTATTTAGCGTCAAATATAAACGTAATATACCGAAATGATTTCTCACTAAGATTTATGGAAAAAATTTTTATATATGCATTATTGTCAATGTCTAGACATAAAAAATATAGGCTTGTTAAAAAACTATTTTTTTCATACCAAGTGGTGAATGATGCTTCATGGAAAGAATAATCGATGTTGGTGCTAATTATAATTTAACACCAATTTCTAATGCAATATATACATATATATACATGTATATATATATATATATATATATATATATTTCGCAGTAAAACGTTATGAGCGTTTAAGTTGCTAATTTCATAAGTAAGGCTTTTGCGGTATACCGCGGTGAGTTACTTCGTGTTCCTGCAGCGATAAGCAGTGCATAATGTTCACTTCAATGAAAATTATATTTAGCTCTCAGGAAAAAAAAATTCTAAATTTTAAAAGTGTTCATATTTATCCTTTGTATACCTATTCACACTCACTATTGGGTGAAAATATATAATGAAATTACTCTAAACAATTGCAACTGTTAGCCATTAATGTATAATAAGTTATATTAAGGTATATGCAAATAAAAAATCATATAAGAATTGAGTGGTAAATCAGAAAGAGTTGAAAGAAATTGAATTAAAGCGAAAAGGGCTACTACAAAGGCATAATACAATGACTTTTACATATAATGATAATTACGACCAAAGCTAAATAATATAAGTCATATTCAAGTGTAATGAGTCTTGCGCCATTGTAACATTATATATTGCTTTAATTTAGTTCTTTTACAAAGAGATATTTTCGTCTACCACTTAATATACATTTTCAGGAACAATATAATCAATATACTGAAATCAGTGATGTCTTCTTGTTCAGGCTATGACAAAGATACAGTATCTCCTGTCTGTCTGCAGAAACACAGAAATGAACCTTGAATTTCACCATTGTTGTAAATCTTTTCAATTCTTCCCAGAAATTTTCTTCCAAAATTAGCACAAATCACATTTTCTATTGTTACTTCACCAGTGATCGGAATTTTCTTGCAAGAATGATTGGCATTTTTCTTTTTTAACATTTTATCATGACAAGAATTAAATTGACTCTCTTCAATATCTGCTTCACACTCCTACAATGTTATCTTTCTGTTTAACCGTTCTCTTAGTGATGTTCTTATTTACCCCCACGAAAATTAATATTTCGAATGAGTGATTTCTATTAAAATTGAAACTTAAATATTTTTAGCCAAAATTGTTTACTTTAGTTTAAGCTCTTTAAAAATAAAGCAACTATTAATAAATATTTGCTAAATTTTTGCAGAAATTCACTGTCTCTTTCTGGGGAGGTGATGTGACTATATTTTGATTTTCCAGAAATTCATCTTACAAAGTAATAGTTTTTATGATTCAAAAGGTAGTGAAATCATCTGAACAAGAAAAAGACAGTGAATTTCTGCAAAAATTAGCAATTAATTTTTAATAGTTTTTTTATTCTTAAGGAATTTAAACTAAGTTAAACATTTTCGGCAAAAATATTCAAATTTTAGGTTTAGTAAAAATCCCCCATTGTTAAAATATTTTTTATATTAAAAGTTATTTATTGTTCTTTCTGAGACACTATACTATGAAAAAAGAAGAGGGTAGTCAACCAGGTGGATTAAAAGAGAATTTTCATGTGTATGGAAACGTGGCCATTTGCAAATATTTTTGATGGGGTCTGAAACAATGTTACATTTATACGCTAATTCAAAATTTTGCAAGGATTATCTGGTGGAACTCTTAGTTAATAAAAAATTGAAGACTATATGAGATAAAAATAAAAATGTGGTGAAGGAAAATATTTACATTTTAAAAAATGATAATCATTCATAAAAACAATGCAGAAATTTAAATTAGGTACACACCATTGGTAAAAGGACATTAGACTACTTGGATTTTATAATTCGTCAATCATTTTAAATTCTCCTCAGTATTAAGTCTTAATTTACATATCTCGCGTAAATAGTAAATGATAAAATAATACAATAAAATGGAACAATGCAAAAATTATTATATTATTTTAAAAAAAATATATTATAAATATATTGGAAAAATACATTTATTATATAATTATATTCTAATTACATCGTATATAATTGTTCAACTAACTGGTACTTAATATAATTTTAAGTACTGTGTCTTCTAATAAAGTCTTGGATTGCAAATAAAATTGAAGAAGAAATTGAATTATACATAAGACAAAAATTAATTATAGGATAGAACAAAAGACAATACTTCACTTCACGAAAAATTATTTATCAATAAACTTTCATTGTTTTTTTACCGGAATTAATTAAATTAAAACATATATTCACTCTGTATTTATAAAGAACTTCTTTTTCCTTTTCCTAAAATCATTTATTAATTTCAACAAATCTAAATTTCTTGACATATCACTGTCGTTGAACTTTGACAGATAACTTAATGACTTGCTTGTGACTTCGTAAATCGGATATATGTTTGATTAGCATCACTTGCGTGAAGCATCTTATATGTTGCAAATTATGGTACGCATATTATATAACATAATCAGGGTCGTACGCAGCAGTTTCTGACGTAGGTAAAACATCTCAGTTTTAATCCAATTGATTGACTAAAATCGGGGCGACGCACTGTGAAATTTTTAACTTATTGAGAAAATAGACTTTGAAAGTGCATTTCACCATCTAAACTTTAAAAATTTTTTACTTCCTTACAAAGTTAAATCGAACTTGCATGTATCTTAAAAAGTTTAGTGATTTCATGACAAATATTTTTATGTAATTTTTTAATAGTTTCTTAAAAAATATATTTATCTTTAAGTATATATATATACTTTGCCCTTGTTAGCAAAAAAATGACTTCAAAAAATTAATTCATGATTTTCAGAACACAAAGTTATATTGACTTTGTGAATTTTATGAAATTTAAAAAAGTAAAGATTTTTCTCTGATATTTCAAAAAGAATTAATCCAAATCACATTAAATTTGTCATGCTTGTAGAACATATGTATATGTGGGATCTCTTTCAGTCTTAGGTATGTATCTCCAAGAATCCTTGGGATATAGCAGCTAAAATCATTTTTAACCCTGTAGAAACAGGGTATACAAAAAGCACTCCTAAAAAATACGAAGGTATCAAGTTACTATGAAAGTGGTAACGCTCCTAGATATTAGTATAAGGAATGAAAATATAATCTCTATTAATTTATCTGTCATAGATACAGAGATATATTGAGAAAGGTGAAAATCCCAAAACGATGAAATTGGACACTTTGATTTCAACAGGCGTTTTTTGTGGTAATGCAAGTGGGGGCAGTTACCCCCCTCTCCCTAAAATCATTTTTTCAGAAAAAATTATTTGCTTTAATGTGCGAGATTATGCATTTCTAAGAACACCTAAGTTCAACATCGAAGAAAGACCCTTAATTATTAATTATATTTTCAACAAAATGAATCATTTCTTAGCGCAAAGAATTGTTTTATGAGAAGTTTAGTAAATATATTCAAACAAATGGAATCATGTGCTAAAAAACCTCTAACCCAATACACAGGACAGAGTTCATTTGGGATTCAGCAATAACATAAGATATTTGAAAAACTTAACTTCTTTTAAATAATAAACTTCAAGTATTCTTCTTCCATTTCCAGTTGCAGTTACCTAAAGATGCATAGCTTTTATAGTTTATGCATAATAAAGTTTGAAAATGGTAGGGTGACTTTTGGCCCACCCTATGTTTTCGATTCAATGATATTTGTCCTTGATTTCATTAAATGCAGTTTCAGCCAAAATATTTTCGTCAATCCTTTATATAATTTGTATTAAAAATACAAATTATATAAATTTATGAAGACGAAACTATAAAACTTACATCAAAGACGTAATGTAGAGCTTCTGATTTGCTTACGCAATTGCATTCTAGGTTTGACTTTGAGGTTTTTACTGCATAAAAGCATTTAATGCCTTCAATTTAAATTTTAATATCCTGTTGCAAAATTTCAGTCAATATTTTCAAAATGACTAATGCATTAAAAATCTCGCTCAATTAAGAACCAAATATAGTATATCTATATTCATTAATAATTCATGAAAATAAATGTCAGATAAAGACCACCTTACCAAAAGTACAACAATTTAAGTTTTATATGTTTTAAAATCACCTACACACTAAAAAAATTTCAAACGTTTTCATGTTCGAAAAGCTATCATTTTTCAGTTGAAGTGTTATCTTAGGAGAAACTAAAAATACCATCAACAAAATACAATCAAATATAATCACATGGATGAATCAAACAAAATATCGAATATTACCGAATCACCAAACTCTTATTAACACAGTTGCTCTTGCTCTAAGCAGCACAATTGTGTTATTTTGCAATGTACACATTTCATTCGGCCTCTTATGAGCTTAGTTAGTCAATTATTCACTTGAGATACAAGTGTTCATTTGATTCCAACATAATTGCGTATATCATATTACAAAAAGTTCATTTAGACATGCCAGAGATAACTAAATATTTAGTTGTCTTTGGACATGCAATTCATATTCATTCATGAAGATCTTTGAAAATATTGTAGAGTTCTGATAATGTAGTTTTGAGCTAGTTATGTCAAGATTATTTTTAACTGAGTAAAGAAAATCATGGCCATTCGTATATATATATATATGTATATATATATATATATATTGATTTTATTTACTCAGTTAAATATATATATATATATATATATAAAGGTATAATCTGCAATGCTTAAATTATTCGTTAAGTTCTTTTGCAATTTCTCAATTTATCTTCATTTCCAAAAGGATTTGTTGAAATTATCTTCTCTAATGAATTATTAATAATGTTATTCAATTCCTCTTCTTTAAATTTTAATGGATCGTTGAAAACTTCTTTCTTATTAGATACGTATTTGATGTATCCGCAACGCTACCTTTCTACTACTTTTTCAGATGACACAATACAAGACCTCAATTAATAATATGAACATGCTGTCGCGTAATGTTCAAAATTCAGGACTTCGAATGCAATATTCTTCAAATTGCAATAAAAAAGTTGTTAAATCTGTGCTGTATACTAGGGATATTTATCGTCAAATTAATAGAATACCAATGAGATCGGCACTTGGAGCAGCAATCGCAGCAATAAATATGGATATTGGAGAAAATTAATTTAAAACCACCTCTATCATAGAAAATTCTCTATGATAAAATCGGTATATAAGCAACATATTTGAAATATTCAAAAACTAAGTTATTTAAACAGCAGTTTAACAGAAATATAAATTAAAATAAAATTTATGAACTAAAATAAACTAAACTTTTTAGAGATTACAATATACAATCTGAAAATCACAATATCAAGACCATACATTTTATTTTTTCTTATTTTAAATTTATAACCTCATCATTATTCAATGAAAATAATGGGCCAATACACCTAGTGAGAAGTTTTGGATTATTCTTGATCTGACCAAGAATTTTGTCACATGAGCCAGCACCATGAGTCAGATTGGAGATTACACCCTTGGATTACACAGTTTCGAGGATGGAGAGCTTTAACACAGCTTTGAAGTGGTTCACCTGTTGTCTTCAAACTAGTTATGGGGTACACGTTGTTTGTTGGAACAAAATCAAATACAGAAAACGTTTATCTTTATACTTAACACTAGAATATGGACAATAGGTCAAACTGACGCTTAAGCCTTTTTTGTATGCTTCATTATTCATTCAGCGAAATTCTAACAGGTACATATACTTCTCATTGAAGTTGAAACATCAGAAGTAAATCTATTCTCAAAGAGTGCAATCGTATTCACTGTTCTAGTGTTAACAGTAATAACAAGCAAAATATATTGAGAGAGAATTGTTTATGTAAATATGTAGTCAATTTACAAACATGAATATAACACATAAACTAAAAATAATTGAGTATTAAAATAATGTTGCATGCAAGAAACAGATAAGATATGATCTTTATTATGAAACCAATAACACAACGATCGATTATGATATAAAATTAATAAAAATATAATATGAATAGAAAAGACACCTGTTTATCTGAGAACATTTTTATGAACCAAAATCTTTATCTGGGGTATTTCATATTTTGTTCTTCTGCTACATTTCCATGTTGTTCGTTACGGGAGTAGATTATGGAGTATATTTCCTTGAATGTCCAATTTTTTAGTTTTGCACTGCTCCTGTCTTCAATTATATCTTTCTTACGTGAAACTCCATCTGTAAGCCTTCTTTAATAATAGATTTGGTTGCAGTAAATCTTGATGGCCGTATACCGAACACAGTATAGGATGCGGCTTCTTATCCAAGTATCTACCAAAATCTGGAGACCTTCTTCTCAACATTGTGACATTTAAAATGCCAAAGGAGGTAGGCCTTCTTTGGGTATTCCTTCCAGAGTTGCTTAAGGTTAATTGAAAATTTAAGATCACTTTGCAGATGGTATCCAATAATTTGTGCACTAGTCACCTACTAATGGACCTGGTCCACAAAGGAAGGATAATAGGAGAAATAAAGCAAACAATTTCTTTCGCTTTATTAAAAATTTAAAGGTCTTTATCTATTATAAGTATCAATAAAATCCCATTCAATAAAATCAGCATTCACGATTAGGTTTTCATCAAATTGTCGCCGATAACTAATGAACAGAGAAAATAAAAGGGGACCAGAAACAGTTCTCTAATGGATTCCTCTTGCAATGTTAAGAAAATCACATTATTTTGCTTCCACCTTGACACGCTGCTTTCTGCCTGATATTTCTTCTGAAAGCAGATTGATCTATTCTAATTTCCTCTTCTATAATTAACAGGCACGCCTTGAGTTTCTTATTCTGAATAAATGCGGATTTAAATAGTTTCAGTGATAGATGTAGCCGTCCAAATAAATTTTGATTTGAATTACATTTTCTATACAGCCTTTAACACTAGAAAGACGAAGTGTGTCAAAATTGACCCAAATTAGAATTTTGTTTACTTGTGTATGCATTCATTAAAAACAACAGCAGGTATATGTACCACCAAATAAACTGATAATCCATTTGAATTTGCATGTATAACTTTTTTTTCATTTTTTACATAATGTTCTATTTTCAAATGCTGCATGAAAAAGAATCACAAGGAGCAACCGTCTTTCTAGTGTTAACAATACCCTGCACGCGATTACATGTCATTGTTAATTATATTTTACTTTATCAGGCAATCTGATAAACACTAATAAGGCATCGCCTAACAGATAAAATGATCCCATCAATTACAGTTTGTAGAATCTGTGTGTCTGCAGTATTTTGTACTATACGAAGTGTAAGCAATCGTTTCTTATCATTTGATTAATGTGTTTGTAAAAACTTAGATCACTACTGATAGTAAGCCTTAGTATCTTTATATGAGAATCCATTTCATCATGAAATTCGCCTTCTAGCATCCCACATATCATTTGTTTGTATTTTATCTTTGAAAATTTGATTCAATTTTCGCTACTGCATTGAATTATATATTAAACTCTGATTATTTTCACTGGGTCTCTATATATGGGTTTCAAGCTATTGATAACATCTGAATATTTCTGAAGGTAATCATGTTCATTCAAACTTATAAATGTAAGTCCAATAATTTCAGTCAATAGTATTATTAAAATAATATTTCATTATATATTTCAATTTCTACTAATATTAATTTCTGAGATAATAAATCGCTAGGAATTATAGATTTGGGAACCCCTCATAAAATAATTTGTGTCTACATTCACCTAAATTATGGATGTAGTGAGTGAGATTGGGCTTAGGCACTCAAATGAATTTGTTATTTAACACATTTCCTAAACCTTGGAAGGAATTGAATTTCCCTGATTTAGGATGTACATCTCGAATGAAATATAATTAATTCCATTAAATTGAAGGATTTACAACAAATTTACTATCATTTCTTAATGATGTTATTGCATTATATTTTATCAATGAACAAATTAATGTATGCGTGATGAGAATTCATTTTTTTCACTTTGTAAGCTTTTGAGTGAGAGTACAAGAACTAAATTGTTCTCATTGCATTCTGAGGGAGAATAAATAAAAAACTAATTAAGCGTCAATGCCAGCTAAACGTTTGCTCAGATAGATATATTTTACAAAACTGCTTTGAATGACAGATTCAATACATAAATCGGCATTTTAGTAATTTAGTCCATTATTTATGCATGTAAACTAATTAATTATAAATTATGTATAAGCTAATTTTATAAGTGACTTTTAAATGATAAATTCAATAAAACCTCGATTCAAGAAATATTTCTAGTGAAATGTTTTAAGAAGAAAAACTAACAGCATTGTAACCGGGTCAAAGGGTCAATGCTCAGTTTTGATGCTTCGGAAAACTGAACCTAGTTCAATTAGTGCTCAATGCATACATCAGAACAAATTAAAGTCAGAAATATCAAAATGAGGGGAGTGCAATCAATTTAACTTAAATATTCATTGAAATTTATATATATATATATATATATATATTGGCACCAATTTTAACTGTACTATACAGAAAATTTACTCCGATTTATTTAAAAAATTTGTGTATACATTATTTATAATACCTACACATAAAAAATTTAGACCTGTTAAAAAACTACTATCTTCAAACCAAGGCTATCTATAGAGGGCCTTGTTCAAACTAAATGTTGACTGACGTTAAATATGAGAGACAATTTTAAAAATGACGATAAATAATATTTAGCATCATCTTCCAGGGCAATATTTGTATATATAAGAATTTAGAGCCTCAATTATTTCTAAGAATTTCTAAGAATTCAAACTCTAAATTTGCAAAGTTGTGAATTTTAGAAATATTATGGTTTTGGTAGAATTTTATATTTTTAACAACAATCATATTAGAAATTCTTTAAAAATTTTACCGAGGGCAAGATGTCTATTAGAAGTCATTGTAACACAAACGAAATCATTGAAAGCATCTCAACATTCTGATTAGATATTATCAATGAATACAATATTTGTTTCATGGGTATCATCTGCAGATGATAAGTGGTAACAATGGAAGATAAAATGATACTTTCCTCGAAGATTAATCTCTGCTCTACGCTTTTTCCGATTTCTTTCATAAAAAATATGATCAAATTCAAAAAGAGTAAAATTGAATTCAGAAAGAGTTCAACTTTCAAGTTATTTTGAATGATGTCTACTTGCAGTTTGTTGAATCTATTATAGATATATTTAAAATGAGAATCCCCCGTAGCATTTTAGGTGACATTATGTAAACATTTCGGGATAAGTTTTTGCCAAAATATGGTTTTACATTATGTGCCTTATAAATGTATGGGAAAGCTTGATAAAAGCACGATTTACGGTAGGCATATAAGGTTAAAAAGACAGGGAGAATTAAATGAACTGTTTGAGTGTATTGTTCGTTTTGTACAAAAGTATAAATAATGTAAGAATTTATCATTCATTTATTTCTCCCTTCTAGTTTTACATTATGTGCCTTATAAATGTATGGGAAAGCTTGATAAAAGCACGATTTACGGTAGGCATATAAGGTTAAAAAGACAGGGAGAATTAAATGAACTGTTTGAGTGTATTGTTCGTTTTGTACAAAAGTATAAGTAATGTAAGAATTTATCATAGTCTGTTTCGTTTTTCTGTGAGAATGTTGCCAGCGTCTGAAAAATCTCGTTCGCTTTGTGCAGACCAACCTTAAATGGGAAGTATCTGACGGGATATTTTTGATAATTGGGGAAAAGTGCTATGGTATTGGCGCCAAAACACAAGTGGGTTTCTTGGATCATCTTAACAGATTGGGGATGATCTGTAAGCCACAATTTCATTTTTTAATTCTTCATTGGCTGCTAATTTCTGTAATTGGCTATCCTGCAAAAAAATCACTGAATACATCTTCCTCGTTATTTGTTATTCTGATAACCTCGCAACATCTGGCAAATTCAACCCCCTGTCAGGTTTCAAGTATTAGTGAAAACGATAATTAGGCCCTGTTATATTCTTCAAATATGTGAGCCCGGCCCGGTTGCAACACTGATAGCAAGTGGCAATTACCATATTTATAAATTTACTTACTAAAATATGATTGTAAATACACTGTAATTTCAAAAACGTTCACTTATGTACATTGTACGATTGTGAGAAAATTTCACTAACGTGGGTCAATAAGTCGTCTTTTTTGAATCAATACAAGTGCATAACGTAATAGTGCCATTGAACATTTAATGTCGATTCATTGGTATAAATTCTGTAAATAAGAGCTCTAAGGATCTAAGTATCTAAACAATAATATAACACCATAGGGCCTATGTAATTGTAACTATCCATTTAACTTTTACCGTTATATTTTGCAAATTAATCATTATAGTAACATGATTTAGAGCTTATAGAAATCATGTCACTTTCCACTGTGCTTTTAAAGGCACAATCCAATAAGATCCCATAATTCATTCATCATTAGAATATATTTTCAGAGTACATGTAACGTTTAATAAACTATGGGTGGTGGTATTTTTACCTTGACGTGGTAAACCGAAAGAGCAGTGCGCCTAAACCGTCCCAGAGAATACCTCCTCTTGGTGGTTCCTGGAGAAGCCAACCAGTCATATGAAAAGGGGAAGTTGATCCAGAAGAGTGGCGCTGAGCTAGCAATCGACGGGTGCGTCGCAGTGCAGATGCCCGTACCTACAGTGGACTTTAAAACCAGGGTAATAGAAGTTGTTACCATGTGTACTTTGTGCATTTGGGTGCGGTGACGGTCGAAAAGCCTATCTGCTTAGCATTTGTGGTGGACAGACGGTGACACAGTAGAAACACTGTTTGCAAGACTGCTACTATTGCCAGTTTCATGAGTGCGTCTCATGGGACAGTCATACGGGGATAACTATTTTGTCTCTGGCCTATGAGATAGGCCTAGGACAGAGTTTGCTGTGCCTCTTATTGAGGCAGCTTTGCTGTGTCAGTTATTTTAGCAGCAAGCAGTTGCTCTCTTAGTTATCCCCATTAATAGCCTTGGTTGGCCAAAGCGGGAGAGGCGTAACCCTCTCAACTGAGGCTTGGCCTTTGGCTTCACTCTGCTGATCAGACTCAACACAGCATGTATATTTCATGTATTTTACAGTTTTTGGTGAAAATGAAGTTAACTTTTTGATGGACCAAGAAGTGCGCGAAAACACATAAGGCTTGCATTTTTGTAAGCCATTCATATGACCCTTTACAGTACACAGCCATAAATGAATTAATGCAAAAAACATGGATCGGCACTGACAATTCATTACACTGAGAGACTACAAAAATCAATGATTATGATGGAACTAGTTACATTACAGTTTTCTCTGTGTGGTTATAGAGCATGCTAGTGGCTACAGAAAGAATGTTGGCTAGGGTTAGGGGGCAATTTGCATTTATTGCCCAGCACTTTGAGTAATTTTAATGCTTTAATTATCAAATTTCGGAAGTTTTTTCTGAAAAACTGATTTTAGAGGACAACTGCCCTCTTTGCAACGGCATCGCCAAAGGGGCGTCCGACGGCCGCCCCACACCCAGTAGGACTCTAGACAAGGGCCATGAGGTTTTTACCGGCTGGTAGGGCGGCTACGAGAACCATTGTTACTAGTACCTGTAAAGATTAATAAAATGGGTAAAACACGAGAATAATTCTAAAAAGATCATGTCAAAAAATTTTTATGGAACCTATGTTAACAATTTGCGTTTAAGTACCTAAAGACGCTTTGAAACGTTTTATTATTGTTATATTATTTTGTTTCTGAACATCTCAATGCATTTGCAAAGTACAAAAATCACTTATGGTGTAAGTANACAGCATGTATATTTCATGTATTTTACAGTTTTTGGTGAAAATGAAGTTAACTTTTTGATGGATCAAGAAGTGCATTTATTGCCCAGCACTTTGAGTAATTTTAATTAATAAAATGGGTAAGACACGAGAATAATTCTAAAAAGATCATGTCAAAAAAAAATTATGGAAGCTATGTTAAAAATTTGCGTTTAAGTACCTAAAGTCGCTTTGAAACGTTTTATTATTGTTATATTATTTTGTTTCTGAACATCTCAATGCATTTGCAAATTACAAAAATCACTTATGGTGTAATTAAGAGATCTTCTCTACTCACATTACATTTAAATATGCTATTTTTTCTTAGAAAATATCTTTTGAGTAAACCGTATGCGAAAAACAGCAGCAAGTGGAAGTGGTATTATGCACAAGATGGGCATACG
>CABFPE010000280.1:740654-805185 GCA_900660155.1 Hofstenia miamia | reverse complement strand
ATATATATATATATAAAGTACTGGCCAAAAGTTTGGGAACACTTTCCAAATTTAGAAATTTTTGTATTTTACACTAAAGAACGCAATGTAGAAACAATATGATAACACCGTGTAAAATGTAAAGAGTTAATTCAGAAAAAAACTCACTAATATTTTGCATGTCCGCCATTATAGGCCAAACACGCAGCAATGCGATTTGACATTGACTCCACCAGCTTTCTACAATAGTTATCAGTAATCTCTGTGCATTATACCACTTTAATTTGCTCCTTCAGATCGTCGAGTGATGTGTAATGGCGCTTCCTCAGACAGTTTTTAATGTGATGCCAGCAATTTTCTATGACGTTGAGGTCTGGGGAGTTTCCCGGCCAGTTCTCAAGCAGCCGAAAGTCTTGTGATGCAATCCACTTTTTCACAACTTTGGCGCTGTAGCAAGGAGCATCATCTTGTTGTAGTACAGATGTTCCGCGAAACTGCATAAACATAGGAACTTTCTCCTGAATTATTTTGAGGTAGGTCTTGGCTGTAACTCTCTCGTTGTGAGGTACAAAATGCGGACCAGCACTCCCACTCGCAGTTATAGCACCCCAAATCATCGGAGAAGGTGCTGAGCAGCTTGAACAGCTTGTTGCGTGTAACGTGTGTTGAATCTTTGGTTTCTTGGTCGTCAAACGTGTGACCGGTATGATGTAAACTGGCAAATCTTGGATTCTTCACCAGGCCCGTGGCTTGCATTTGCAGTTTAGGGGGGGCCATGGCCCCACAAAGTTCAATAAATTAATCATACTTTTACTCATATGAGATAGTTTCACCCTTTTTCATTGAATTTTTTAGTAGAATTGCATTAGTATTATGTATATTTCAACTAAAAGATATTCACTCTAACTTAGTTACAGAATATTAGAATTAATACTAGGGAGTTTTGTATCCAGGATGCCAAAAGGAAGGGGGGCACAGTGGCCCAACAGGGAGGGTGATGCCCCTGGCCCTCCCCTAGCCATGGCCCTGTTCGTCACTAAACATTACTTGATGCCACATCTCAGGGGTGTAGTGTTGGTATTGCCTGCTGAAACGCAATCTGTCTTGAATTTTCTTTGAAGACAATCAGGGTTTAGCTGCCGGTTTGCATGATGGAAGGTCAAAGCAGTATTCAATCAACGCCTAATGGTGCGTGTTGATACATTCTGCACTCCCGCACCTAGATTTGCTTTGATTTCAGAGAGTGAAGAGAATGGTTGATTGACAACGTAACGGTAAATGAGACTGTCAGTCTGAGGGTCTGACACGCCCATTCTAACAGCTATAGCGCGATAATTGTACCCCTCCTCGAACAAGATATGAATTTGAGCACGCTTTATTGGTGAAATTTCACTACCACGGACCATATTTCAAACTATAATGATAGTGCTTTTTCAGTGAAAATGTATTGTGTGTAAATCTAAATTTGTGTTAATTTGATTGGCCAAATGAATCTGTTGTATATTCTAAGAAAAATTTGAGAATTCCAGGAATTTTACGAAGTTTCCAGGAAATAGCATAAAACACGCTTTAAACAGGTTACTGCTTCCAAACTTTTGGCCAGTACTGTATATATATATATAAACAAATATGCATTAAATAATATCAATGTTCAATATGCACATGTTGCATTTTAGAATAACATAAATTAGGAACGTTTAGTTTTATGATGTTCCGCTCTAGTATCCAAGGGTGCGCAGTATGTGGCATAGCTATCAGATACCATTTTTTTTCCATTACTATAAAAATTACTTAATTTTGTTTGCTGAGAATGTTTGATTTTTAGAGCAATGGGATATCAATTATTTCTGATGGGCTGAAATATTTTACGGGCATAAGCTTCCTTTCTAGGCTATCCTCTTGCAGCTCGATTTTCTACACATTTTGCATAGCATATAGCTGCTTCCTTATAAACCTCACAATGTTTTTTTACTATGTAATTCTATGATTTTCTCTTAATAATGTTCGTGAAACTTTTCAGGCCCAAGATATTTCCGTTTTCTATTTTCTGAATAACGCTATACATTAATACATATGCAATGCGTTTATCTATAACTTGCAAATAGCATTTGGGATTACCTAATTATGTTATATTTTTGACATAATATTATAAAACCTAAAATAGCGAATATTTAATACATATCGATTTTTACTTTAATATTGTAAATTTAGATTACAAATTTATATTAATATATTCAGCAAATATAAATTTCACCAATTTGTTGAAAAAAACCATCAAAAATGCAACTGTTTTACTAAAAAGTTATTTGATTTATGTAAAAAAGTGTATACTTTAATATTGCATTGAATTGTTCAACGAAAATGTTTATTTCAATAGCTCATTTGTAAAAAAATTTTTTGGTAAATTTTTAATTTACTGATTTACTAAAAATGACATTAATTTAAGTAGCTCCAATTACTCGTTTATTGATCAAGATATATAGAGGAAATCCCTATTAAAAACTTTATAAAGATATTAATATTCAAAAATAATTTGCATTCAATAATCTTGAATATAATTCATTTCAGGCTTAAGTTGCATATATTGAGGGCTTGCTGCTGTGTGTAGTGCGCAATATGTTGCGTGTAACATAAAAATCCAGGGTAAGAGAATTTACAATCCCCTTATTTTTAATTATTTCATGTAGATAATGAAGCAAAAACCCATTAGTTAAATTATTGATATAATTGCATTCATACAATATACTTGAAAAATAGCAAGTTTGAATTGCATTTTCTAATTTGTTATACAATTATTTTGAGCAACTTGAAAATTTTAGCTAAAGTCAAAATTTGACAACGAACTAGTTTTAGCTGTTCAATGGTTTTAGAAAAAGCATACTGCATTTTATCCACTACCAATGTAAGTTGCGTCTGATGGGCTTGGGAAGGTCTGGACATTAATTAATTCAAATTTAATGAACTGTTTGAGCTAATAGTTTTAGACAAACTTCGGTATATATGTAAAATGTGGACAGAATATTTAACTGTTGTTGACGTGGTCTCATTGGTAATATTCCTTGCTAATCCTCTGGGTCTGTCTCTAGTGGGCTTGTGCGGGCCCTGGAAATTGAAGCACTCTTATATTTCAAAATTTAGTAAACATTTGGACTTTCCATCTTTGTTATTGCGAGTTTTGCACTAAGTTATTTAGTACTTTTATTTAGTTGTGATAAAAATGAAAGTTTTGTTGGGTTTGAAAAGAAGGAAGAGCATGATACATTATTTTAAAATGTTTTTAATTACATTCATTAAATTGCATTTGATAAAATGTTCGTACAAATTCTATATTTGACTTTTTGTTTATAAGATTTCGTAGCTTATGTAATAATAAATCGTTTCATAGCTCAATGAAACTTTGAACTACATCAAATGAGCAACAAATTCTAGTTTGAAAGAAAATATAGAAAAAGAAAAATATTTATAACTTTTCTATTTACTAGTGTTTTCGAATTACAAATTTTTTAATTTTACGAAATTTCGTGCATACCCATTTCATTCTCTAACTTGCTTGTGTAAATTACAAGATATGAAATTTTCAATGCTATTTTGCCCCTAGTTACAGACATTTAACCGTTTGAATAGCCTTATGTTTGAGATTGACACATGTACCACTCCCACTTTTCTATGGACTAAAGGCGTTTCCTATCAGATGGCGTAAATTTCATCGAAATCAGCCAAATAAGTGCAGAAATTCAGGCAGTTAAAGACGCAAAGTTTTTAAACAGAGAAATGATTAGGCCCTGGCATATGCTTAGCTTATGGCCCTCCATCTACCGTAGCAATTTTAAGACAGTTGTAAACTTTTTTTATTTTATTCAAATATCAATAAACATTTTTAAACATATATGCATAAACTAAAAAAAAAGAAATTTTAATACCAAACTAAAAATATTACTTTGCAACGAAAAAAATGTAACTTTACAATATATTTAACTGTAGGTAAGTGCAATTCGCATTAATTAGCGACTAGCATAACCTTAACTGGACCAAATATACATTAATGCATAAAATTCATTTTTTATAGTCGTATTCATAAAAATGCTACATAATTATTACATGAATACATTTTATTTCAAAATTTTTTTAATTTTCAATCTGATTAGAACCTGTCCCAAATATGTCACACTGGTCTACTATAGTACTAATTTTTCTAAAATGTATAAATTTAGCTACATCTTTTTAAGGAATTTTACTGTGTAAAAATGATACAAACGTGAAAATAAAAAAAATTACAAAATAAATTGATTAAAAACAACAGCCACAATAAAGAGATTGCTTAGACATGGCGCACATTTTATATAATTTGTATTCAAACGAAGTTTATACGCCCGCTGCATCTAAGAGAATAACACGAATGAATACTAATCCTTTAATTAGTTGACTTACAATTTAAACTATTTGTAATCAATAATTTCAGTACTTTTAGTTGTCGAAGGGGGAGTGCTAGCATGCTTTTAAGAAACGTGCCATATATGGCACGCTGGTCCAGTTAAGTATAATATTGATTTTTGTAAAAATACAATCTACGCAAAGCAAAAATTCAATAGAAATCACCACATTCTGTGAGATTCCGCACTTATAACTAGGGTAGGTTATGGTCAGCAAACTCAAATTTTATATATTTCATAGAAATGCTATAAGGCCAGTTGCGTCAGTTTCTAAAGTATTTGGTCAATGAACTGTCATTAAAAAATGCCAATATTACTATTTGCTGTGAAAATGTGGTATGTTAGCTCAAGCAAGCCTGTTTCAGAAATATCTAAAATTGATTGCATATGGTCTTAACTAACCACATCTGCAGGCGGTTGGCGGAAAAGCTGGAACATATTCATTTTATATTTAATTGCGAATGAAAATACAAGACTAAAAATAATTATTTTCAATAAAGAGGCCAGAATAAACAAATGAATAACTTTTGTTATATTGGTTAGATCTAGATGCAAAACAATGTAAAATTAGGACATAAATATATTTTGATTTTGTAAAAGAACTGGGTTAGCTGTATCATATTTATATGTCCACAACACTTACAATTTTAGTCAAAATACGTTCCAAATGATATTGTTGGCGCATATGGCGCCATTAGACCTCATGGGCCCGGATAAAATGACCCATCTGTGAAAACACTCAATTGCCCTGCTTGTAGGTGTGACACAGTATAACACGCACGTTATCTTATAAATATATAGATACACTATTGTACAAGAAATGCCGCTGAAATGGTTACAATAATTTTGAATTTTGATTGTTAGAATTAACATAGAGTCACATAAAAATGGATAAATCACATTTTCAATTTTTAATATTAATATTTTAGTTTCAAAAAGTTCAAATATTTTGTGGAATCCACAAAAATAATTTTCAAGTTAAACAATTTTCTTCTAAAGTTTTGTGGAATCCACAAAAATATTTTACCAGTGAAACAGCAAATTTCAGAAATTTTGGGAATCCCCAAAAATAGAAAATCGACATAAATTTCTCTTCCAACGTTTTGTGGAATCCACATAAATATTTTACAAGTGAAACAGCAAATTTCAGAAATTTTCGGAATCCCCAAAAATAGAAAATTGACATAAATTTCTCTTCCAACGTTTTGTGGAATCCACATAAATATTTTACAAGTGAAACAGCAAATTTCAGAAATTTTTTGGAATCCACAAAAATAGATAATCGAAATAAAATTTTCTTACAGAAACGATTTACACTTATAAATTTACTTAGAAAATGCTTACTATAGTAAACAAATTGCTAAGTACAAAAATAAATCATAAAAAAATTAATTATACTTTTACAAATCAATCATTATAGGACTGCAGCTTCCTAAACAATATAGTGATAATGCAAGCATTTGAATATAGGTATGCAAAATCAAGACATAGCATAGAATAAATATTCAAGCATTGTTTCAAATTGAAGCATCTAGTAGAAAAATCCCTTAGTCACATTCTATGATTTTGAGGAAACTAGCAAAAAAATTGAATGAAAGCGTGAAATCTAGTATACAATTACAATATGTTTTGCAAATCAAATAAACTAACTGAGCTATATTCTCAAAAATGGCCTACTTTCGTAAAACTGCCAATTTTTGCTATTTTTAAAGGCAAATCAAATTTTCTTTTGCCCATTTTATTCACTAACTTTTTACGCTGGCACAAACAATGGCAAACTAAGGAACAAACCCAAAATTTATATTGCAAGATATTAAAAGAAATTTAGTAGAGTGCATTAAAATCTGTGATAGAAAAATTCATTTTTGATAGATTGAATTACAAATCTTAAATTATATAGAAGTAACATTAAATAAATTAATACCTTAGTAGTAATGAGTACACTGGTTGTATATATATGCAGTTTTCTAATAATGATCATTTTTTAATAACTTTTTACACTTTTCTAATGACTTTGATAAGAAAAAATGTATTTTTTAGAAATTCAGGATTTTACAGCCAGGGGTAAAAAAACTACAGCCATACCCATATACATAATTATTCAATTATACCCCATTTAAACTATGTGCCAATATGTTTTTGAGCAATTTTTTTGCATTTTTTACAAAACCTGCCTTTTCTGGACATTCCAAAATATTTTCAAAACACTTTAAAACAACATAGCTAACATGCACATGATGTTTTTTCGGTGTTGATTAAACTAATTTTATATTTTTTATTAATTTTTCAAATATTTCTATTTTCACAGACATTTATAATTTAAAATGCAGCTCCTTTATTTTCAGTTATAAATAATATAATATACAATTTAGAATATACTAGTATAATTTTTTTGAAGACTTTTTAATCTTTGTCAATATCTAAAATATAACTTTGATAAGAGATACTGTTTTGAAAATTTAACAGAATTTTAAAATAGCAATCTGATTGGAAAATCTGGCTTATTGCATATGCTGTTTTGAAAATTTAACGGAATTTTAAAATAGCAATCTGATTGGATAAACTGGCTTATAGCAAATGCTGTTTTGAAAATTGAAGAGAAATTTAAAATAGCAATCTGATTGGATAAACTGGCTTATAGCATATGCTGTTTTGAAAATTTAAGGGAATTTTAAAATAGCAATCTGGTTGGCTAATCTGGCTTATGGCATACACTGTTTTGAAAGTTTAAGGATAACAATCTGACTAATGTCATACACTGTTTTATAAATTTAAATTAAAATATTAACATTTATTGCTGTTAATTGAGTATGATTGTATGCATAGATAAAAATAACTAAGCATGCATTTATGATGGCTATCAACATAATTTAATCAAAATTTGAACTTTCCAGTGTCTATTGAGCGAGTTGATCAATTATTTATTATTATCATTTATTCATTATTATTTTTGCCTTTGGTGTTTGAATCAATAGTTTTAAGATGCAGTTTAATCACATTACTTTTTTAAGTCATTCTTTATTTAATCCAATACATATATATTATTTATCTAATACCAAAAACTGAAATAACTTGAAGACACATTTTGCGAGTGTTTACAATAATTCGGTGATTGCATAGCATATCAATATCATCAGATAAAATGGTTGAATAATTTTATTCATTATTAATAAGAAATTTTGTACAGAATCACTGAAAAATTTGAATCACAGTACTACAAATGATGAATTTCTGAAAGTTAAATAGCACATATGATGCATATTTGAAAGCATCAGAGACAAATATGTTGTCTTTACTATTCTGTTAATAATAAGCTTTTAAATACCTAAAATTGGATCAAAGAACTGAACACTCTTGTTTCACACTGATTACAAATATAATAAACAATTAAATATATACTTTGATTCCAAATGCATTTCCTACATTGATGAAGTTGAAAGAAACTCAATGTTTAATATAAAATCTCATGCTTTTGAAAGCCATTTGGTATGATCTCATTTTGCCCAGTGATTTCTTGCAAGTTGCATTATGGAAAATGAAATTCCAAATTAAAAACATTGTTTCCACACCACATACAATTCCAATATGTAAATGTAATGGAAACATAATGTGAACATAGTGTTTCCAAATGACATGGGACATGGAGAAACACTACAGATGCATAGCATGCTAATAAATATTTTTGTAATGTAAACTGTTATACTACTACAATGGCTGTAACCTCCATTTATTACCATAACATTGAAGGAAACCCTCTAGTACTAAAATTTAAAAGTTTAATTTTTAACCCCTTTCACTTAGTTATTTTGCTCTATATCTTCTTTTTAAGCTAATTATTAGTTATATTGTAGCCATTGTAGTAATTAAATTATATCTTAATTAATTACAAAGAAGCTAAAATGCAATGGATTCTATGATATTTGTTTCATTTTTTATAGTAAAATCCATTATTAAATAAAACATAAAATAAATCAAAAATCACTGAAAACATAAAATTCATTAATTTTGTCTCAGGCTTGAGACTTTTGACCAATCTTTTCTACAGTAAATTTTACATCTGTCAGCCAATCACAATTCATTTATCAGCGCAAATTTTGTGAGATTGTGCAATGTTACAACATTTTTTCTTTAGATTAGGAACACATTACAAATCCAAAATAAAATTTAGGTTCTAATTTTGTGAATCAAACATATTAGGGTTTGCTAGCACTCAATCACAATTTAATCTTAACTTCATCATTCATGAATCAATTTTGCCAAACTTCCACACAACACACCACTGCTCTCCATTTGTAACAGTTGCTAAACATCATATAAAATACATTTCCAATATATAATATAGAAAATGATCAATTTTTTTGAGAACCCTTTAACCTATTAAATTTGAAAATAAGTATCTAGACATAATTTTTTATTTAAAAGCAATTGGAGAGTGTCTAAAAATGATTAAAATGTTTTTAATGAGATATTTAATATTTTTGTTGAATTTGAAATATTACTGGGTCCCATTATGATCTCATCACATTCTATTGTTTCATTTTATATAGTAAAATTCATGTGAATTTGATTATGAAATTCTAACCTCATGAAAATTTGGCTTTAAAATTCTATTTTTTGAGGCAAAACATAAACCTTGTAATATGTTCTAATAAGGGACTTTTTTTATAAAATTGCAAGTATTTTTAATTGCATAGCAATATCCTTGAACCAATCCTGTTTCATTGTAATATCTGCTATAGGCATCATGAAGAATTGAATGTCTATGACAACATTGGAAGCTTCCAAATAAATATTCAAATAGGCTTGTTAAGTATCCTTCCCTTGGACCAAATCAAACCAATTTCCTGGTCAAATTTATCTAGTATATCACTTATTGAAATGTTCTTCTCAAAACTAACCATATATAGATGTAAGTAAGCTAAACAGGTTTTGAATATCACATGGTTTAACTTAGGATAATTAAATTTCTGTATTTCAAAGATATTTTCTACATGCTTGAATACTTCTTTTGGACTGGTTAATTCATGTTCTTTATTTTATTAAACTTTGAACACACAATGAAATTTAACACTTGTTACTAAGTTTAAGAAATAATAATATTGTATGTTAAAAATATATATTTCTCTTTTACACATGCATAGATGGTAAGAATTTTTAAGGAACATTCACCAAAAAATATAGATAGAAAATTTTCAAAGAAATTTAGAGGCAGATTTCCATACAAAAAATTTGCAAACATATATAGAAAGAAAATTTCCAAAAAGAATACAAGGAATACACAAAAAAAACTCTATGTGTCTGAAAAGTCTTTATCCTGGAGTTTTTATCACATTAGTAGATTATGTAGGGTTATTATCTTTTTTATGCATGTTAATTCACATTTCATGAATATTCTCATAATATGATTGGGTGATTTGAACATTGAATTGTTCTCTCATTACTTCATTATTTGTGAACATTGTTGACAGATGCAATGAATATAAACTTTAATCCAAATATTTCATTATTTGTCTTTCCCTTTTACAGGTGCAATGGAATGAAAATTTGATTATGCTAAATTCTATTGTTACATTGAAATAAAAAAATGAATGAACTCCTACAAATATTTACAAAAAAACTTTCTACAGCATTTTCTGATTTACAAACTATTTATTCGTCAGTGAAATTGTGGTGCTCTGATTTGACCAGGGGAAACGAATTTGTGATCATCAGCCAAGGTTAGGGCAGCCTTGCATTTCCAAAGGTGAAAACAACATCCTACATGTGAAAGAGCTAATAACTGAAAACCCAAAACATTGTTCATAGTCCATTTCAAACATTTTGGAAAGTAATAAAAATGCTATTCTCCCCATATTGAAAGAAGACCTAAAAATGTGAAAACTCTGCTCTGTCTAGGTTCTACATTATTTAATAGAAGTTAACAAAGTTCAAAGGTTGAAGTGTGCAAAAAACGTGTTGGCTATTCTTAATCAAATGGGCAAGACAGTAATTAATAATTACTGTGTGGAAGATGAAACTTGAGTGAATTTTCACCCTACATTGCCAAAGCAGGAAAATTAAATTTGGGTTACAGGGTCATATAATTAGGATACTCCAAAAGTGAAAAATGACAAATCACCTATAGATTTCTTAGTAGAAGCCTTTAAAATGCTTATATATGGAAAATCAGGATGTGGAAAAATTAATTTATTAATGAATATGATTTTGAGACCTTTTATATATTATGATAAATTATATACTTATACTCCAAATTTTCATCAAGAAAAAATATAAAATCTAATTAAGATAATAATAATAATAATAATAATCAATGACTTTATTTAGCCGCTGAAGGCATACACAACAAAAATAAAAACAATTCAAGTTTTACGGCAGCAAGGACAGTCACAGGAGATGAAATAGGAGCAAATGGAAGAGTAGGCGAAGTCGGAGAAGGGCTCAGCAAAGAGGAAAGCCATCAAAGATTTCTTGAAGCTCGGTGGCGGGGAAAAGAAATCAATCGCTGTTGGAGGGTTGAGATCAAGATGTAATTAGCGGCAGTACAAGCACGATTGAAAAACGAGTGAAGGGTGCGATGTTTCTTTGTACGACGAATGGAGAAGGTGACAACATCATCAGAGCGAGTGCAGCAGGAATTAGAGAACTTAATGAAATCAAAAGGATCAAGATCCAATTTGCGAGTCAGTAGTCGATTGAACAGAAGGAGATCACAGGCATGGAAGTAGAGTGACAGCGGGAGAGTGGAGAATTTCAGCAGAGCGTCTTTATAGTCCAAAGAGGAAATCCATTTGAAAGCGCGTTTCTGGAAACGTTCCATGGAGTGGAACAAAGCACGAGAAGGCCACCAACAAGGAGACGCGTAGAGAAGAATGGCGCGAGGAATGGACTTGAACAAAGAGAGTTTCACAGCGGACGAGGTATTAAAAGGAACATTACGGAAAAGGGCAAATAGCGAGGAATTAGCTTTGCGGAGACGCAAAGACACATGTCCAGTCCAATTTAAGTTTGCAGCAAGTTGAACTCCAAGATGAGTGTGATGAGGCGCAAAGTTCACAGGTAGAGGCAAATCAGAAGGGGGAGCCACAGAAAAGGAAATATCACATGTCTTGGTAGTGCTAAAATCAAGATGGTTGACAGAGGACCAAGTAGACAAGTGCTCAAGATCAGAAAAAATGTTCGAAGCAAAAGACCAACCAAAATCAAAAATCGCAGTGTCATCGACATACAACAGGCAAGACGAGTTGAGAACAGAATGAGGGAGGTCGTTAATGGCAACGAGGAAGAAAAGAACAGCAAACACTGAGCCTTGAGGGGCACCACTAGTAACGGAGACAGGAGAAGAGATAGACGAGTTGATTTTGACACACTGGTGGCGATTGGTCAGGTAGGACTGGAACAGTTCGATGAAATCCACATCAAAACCAAATAAACGTAACTTGTCAAGCAGAATGGAATGAGGGAGACGATCAAACGCTTTTGAGATGTCAAGAAAGATAATACAACCAGGATCATTACTATCAGAGTGAAAGTAGCAGTTTTCGATCAGAGTGAGCAGGTTAGTAATCGTAGAGCGACCAGGAAGGTTGCCATGCTGAGAGGAAGAGATGAGGTGACGAATTTTTGGGAATACATAACGAAAAACAAGGCGTTCAAAGATGATAGACAGTCGAGATAGAATAGCTATTGGGCGGTAGGACGTGACCTGCGAGGAGGGAAGCTGATTAGATTTTAACAGCGGAGAAATCCAAGATGTCTTCCAACAGGCGGGATAGCGCTTAGTGGAGCAAATGAAGGAGTAAAGATGCTTTAAATGGATAGAAAGCGTGGAGGAGGTTTCATGAATTACAAAGGAAGGAACACCGTCAGGATAACAAGGACCAGACAACTTGCAAGATTTAAGCATGAGAGAGATATCATGGGCGCTGAAGACCATATCACAAAGTCGGATTAGCGGGGAGGCAGCAGGCGGACCAGGGCACATGGAGACAGGTACAGAGAAGTTAGAGGCAAAATACGCGTTGAACAGATCAGCCTTCTCCAGGTCAGAGTGAGCAGAACGAAGGTTCCATCTCAAATTGGGGAGCTCAGGCTTGGAATGAAGAGAACGCAGGAAGGAATAAGAGTCTTGAAGAGAACCGGACGAGAAGCTGGACAGAAAAGAGACTTTGTCAAGTTCCATAAAATTGATAACATCTTCTGTGAGAGAAGCAAGCTTCGGAGTAGCAGTAGTACCAGAATGGCGTTTGTAAGATTCCAATTTATTCAAGGAATGCACAGTAAGGGACGAAAAATAGAAAGGAAGAGAAGCACGCTTTTTCCGCCGACGAGGAACATAAGAAGAAATAACTTGATGAAAGAAAGTGAACCAATCGTCAACTGAGAAGGAATCACTAAAAACGGGCAGCAAAGATGAGAGAGCAGCATTAAGTGACAGAAAGTCACTGTTAAATCGAGCATATTGTGGAACAGCCGGATTAGCAGATGGAGAAGTAGAGTTGACAAACAGATTGAAGCTGACGAATGAGTGATCTGACAGCTTAGCAGGAACAGGGATTACAGATATGTCAAATATGTAATCGGGGTGAGAGCACAGAACCAAATCAAGCAGAGAGGAGCTGGAAGTAGGAGAAAATACAAGTTGTTCAAGAGAATAGCAGGCAAAAACTTCTAAAACTGCAGACTCATAAGTGTCAGTAGAGTCGAGCGCATTCCAGCAGACATTAGGAAGATTGAAGTCACCACAAATAAGAAAATGAGGACGAATGGAAAAGCCAAGGTGACGAGAGAGGTAGGTAGACTGGTCATGAAAAGACTCGAACATAGATGATAAATCAGCAATGGGAATGCGGAAGGCACTTTTCGAAGGAGGGTTGTAAACGCAGAGCAGAGAAACAATGTGGTCACTGAGAACAACAGCACAGCCACAACAGAAATCGAAGGATAATGAATCGAAAGAAATGGGACGGATGTCAAGGTTAGGAAGACGAGAGGCAATGAGAACACCACCATGGCGACCACTGGATCGATCCATACGAGAAAGAACTTTAAGAGTAGAGTTGGGAAAAACAACACTATCAGCAATGGCAGGATCAAGCCAGGTTTCAGTGATGAAAATGAAGTCAACAGGAGACTGCAAGAAGAAATTGTAAAAGCTGAGACGACGGTTCAAAGATACAAGACTGTGGGCATTGACAAGCAATACGGAAAAGCCAGAGTTACGGGGAGGAGGAAGATCAGAGTGAGATAGTCAGTCACGGCGAGGCGCATTACGGTGGCGGGGACGAAGGCCAAAAGATTTGCGCTCATCATCAGAGAGGCGGTAATAACGAATCAAGACGCCTTCAGACCACACATCAGGATTCATGAGTGCACGATGGGACTCTTGATCGCAGACAACATGGAAGGATACAAATGGAGAGTCAGGACGTGGAGGAATGGAAATGACATCATCAAATTGTAGAGAGCAAGAACGAAGGTGGTCAGCAACATCAGAGGTGGACACAGAGGCAGCAAAACGGCCAACATAGATATGAGCTTTGCGGGGAGGCCGCGGAAGTGAACTAGTAGGAACAGCAGGGAGACGGCAGGAAGCACTAGAACCAAAAACTGGACAAGGACGATTACGGTTAGTTGATGAAGGGATAGACTGCTTGGGAGGATGCGGTAGAGCAGAAGGAGGAGCAAGCGCGGGTGTGAGACTTGGAGCAGGATGACTGGGGAGAGATGAGACAGAACGTGAGGCAGCAGCACTGTAAGAGAACATTTGTGATTGTAGCGAGGAAACATCAGAAGACAGCTTTGAGAGGGATTCAGATAAGGATGATATGACGCCAGGGCCATCATTGGAGGACGGAGTCGAGGAAGAGAGAGCAGAGACCGCTTGGCGCAACAACGAAATGATGGCGTCTTTCTTCAGACCACTAACAGCAGAGGCAAACTGGGCATCGCTCAAATTTTTGAGGTCAGACAGCGAAATTGGAGCCATAACTGAAATCTAATTAAACTGTATAATAATGAAAAGCATATCAAATCAAGTAAGTTATAATGGTTGGAACTATTACTTGAAGAATTTCTAAAAAATACTAATGAATATGGTGTTAGTGGAACCAACCATGGTTCCCTTGCTTCAATCACAGGTAGAAAATAAGTTATCTTTGATGACATTGTAAATACTCCAAAAAAACCAAGAATAAAATTGCAAATCCTTGCACAGATGGTAAATAACAAATCAACAATATATATTTCACAATCTTATTATAATGTTCCAAAGAAAATAAGGCAAATTGTACACACATGGTTTTATACACCCCTGTTGATAATTATGACAAAAACTCAATTGCTAAAGATAATTCCTTTAATCCAGACCTCTTTGAAAGTTTGTCTAATTATGACTTTTGTTTTGTACATTTGGATAAGAAGACATTACACAAAAACTTTAATGAAACTTTGTAAAAACTAATTTATACACAGAAAAGTGTCCTTTATTTTAAGAATTAAGGGACAATATGTTTGATATTTCAAATGATATGGGTCAAAAATGATTTTCGGAAGTAATTATGTAACAATGGATTATGATGAATATAGAAAACTAGTAAATCTTGAAGATGAAGTCAGTAAGCAAGAAAAAAATTTTGCAGCAAAAGCATGATTATATTAACCAACAAATTATTAATTTTGATGAAATTCTGTTACAAAAATTTGGTTTACCTTCATACTTCAAAGTTCAGAAAGGAAAGATGAACTAAAAGAACTTGTTAAACATGTACAAGAGAGCATACAGAGGACTGTCTATGAAAAAGCAGCCTTGACAAAACAAAAGAAGAATAATCCAGATAATTTTGACCAATCATTAAAATATATGATGAAGAACAGCTTCAAAAATATAAGAATTTTGTTAATAGTGTTATTTAATTTACAGAAGGACAAGGACTAAAGAAAAATGGAAGCAAAGTTTCCCATGGGGGAAAGTCTTCCCACTTAAACTTTATGACAACATGTTTGGACTTGCATTTATAGATATTGATAAATTATATAGAGAATATATTCTAGAAGCTTACTATGTAAATAAAAACAGCATGCCTTATGAAAAACCAATTATTTCTGAACCAATTGATCAATCCTTTTAGCTCTTTTATAAAAGAGATATAATAAAAAATAAGATTAATACACTGAAAAATCTAAGAGAATATTTAGGAATCTTGCAAAACTTGCTGGAGTTACGGGTAATCTAAAAAATTGAAAAGTTAAAAAGATAATTACTATTACTACAATGATCCTTCACAATTAATGGATCATTTACAATTACTTACTTCTTCTAAGAATGCTGGGAATGACAGTGCTCAAATTTATAGTGAAAATTGTTTAGTTAATTGATTAATTAGTAAGATTAAAAGTTATTACTAAAGAAAATGTTAAGAAGTTTTACAATAAATTACAAAATTAATTTTCTTAAGGATAAAGAGAATTTTGTTCTCCCCCTCTACAGAATGTTACTTATCTAGTAGCTATAAATGAAATTCTTCTATTTTTAAATTCAAATTATGAAAATGTTATAGTTAAAACTTCTGATTTCACAGTAAAATTTGTAAATCCCAGAAGATTACACACACAACCATATTACATTTGCCTAGATCAAATAAATTTGTCATACTCTTGGTACAACATTTCTGAGGAGTATAAAAACAACAAAATTAAATATTCCCATGATGAAGCTATTACTTGGACACCAGTTACATTTCCTGATGGTATTTATCAGTACAAAGATATCTCAGCATTATCTAAACAACAAAATTGCCAGACCCATACCAAACACAGGTAAGCATTTTGAAATCATTTTCAATAAGAACATTTATAAGGTATATGTTTCATTTGAGCTTAAAATGTGTTTAAAATTTGATAAAGAATTTGGTGATCTACTAGGTTTTAAGTTCTTAAATAAAAAAGACTACAGTTTAAAATCATGTTCCTAACATTACAAAAGGAAATGATAACATTTTAATTCATTGTTCTCTGATAAGTAATAGCATATACAATGGAAATTCTAGTGAAATAGCATTTAATTTTCCTACAAATGATTTAATATCAAGTTATCCATTAATTAAAACAACACTTGTGCAAACTTTTTATCAAAATCAAATTAATAACATAAATGATAATCATGTTCACTTAGTATTCTTAATAAGGTAAAATTATTTTTAATCAAATAAATTATTTTTCATTTTAATTTCACTAAAATTGCAGAATGCAGAAGAAGAAAGTCTTTTTTCCTTATATAGACATGACTAGATCTTAGAAAACTTATGAAAACTATTTAAGGGAAACTAAATTGAATAACTCATAGGTAACAAGCAATAATAAAACATTAGAAACACTGAAAGTAACAAATAAACCTAAAATTATTGAATTTGCTTAGAAACTCCAAATGAATAAAAGGAATTGGAGATATAAATGTTATTAAAAAAGTTTTCTAAGAGTGGACTTAGGAGTTTGGTAATATAGGACAAGAATTTTAAAACTATTGTGAAATTAATTTCACTTCCTTGAGATAAAGACTATGTTAAGGTGGCCTGATAGGCTGAAAATGGCCATTTTTGCAACATTTTCATGGTTAATTGTATTGTAGAATGTTCTCTCCTAGGGACTTCCTTCCACATTGGAACATTATAAACAAATAACAAATGAATAATAAATTGTAATTTTTTCTTACTTGCAGTGTAGCAAAGTAACATAGAAGTAATTGTATGCTCCAACAACAACCCAGAGAAGAAAGATCATTGTAATTCTTCTAATAGTTGAGATGGCCTGTGGCCAGTACAAAACTAAGAAAACCTAATCACTATGCTCAGCTTATTGAAAGTTGAAAGGCCACAATTTCTTGTTATCATACATGCATATCAAAACCCTTGCTCCCCTAAAACCTACTTTATCTCTTAGGGTACAGTTAGTTGCAATTACCAATAGCATTGCTGTACCCAAAGCAATGCCCTATATTTAACTGCTATACATGTTAAACATTAATATAAATAATAGGAAAACCAAATTAAGATGACCAAAAAAATAAGGGCTAATTTGGGAAAATATATTATATCTAAAAGTTTAGTGAATCAGTGGTTTGGGAAATATCTAATTAAAAACAATATAACTGATCATTCAATAATCAAAACTTAAATTAATTTTTGACAGTATCAGATCTAACACTTACAACAAAGAAAAATATTTACAGCAAACAAAAAGTGTTAGGCAGACAAATCAAGCATCAATTTAACAATTCGAATTAAATAAAGCATGCACTAATGGATAACTCCAAAGCTAGTGACCAATTAGAAATAAGCATAAAGCCCACAGATTATAATGTAATAAAATAGCACTGAAATCTCTCATATTGACCATCAGTAATACAAATGAGTTATAATCGCCAAAAATATGCTACAATATTCTCAATATTAACATTTAAATAACAAATCTAGTTACAGTTCTGAAGTTTTAGATGAATCCTAAGGAGCCACACCACAAAAGGTGGTCACACCCATTTCTGAACCATTGAAAATAAGGTATTTTAGGAACTGTATATTTCACCTGGAAAACAGAGCATAAAGTCCAGATTTTGTAAGCTTGTGTATAATATTGTTGCCTGTGAAATGAGCCACTTTTATGTAAAAACCTTCAATATGTTACAAGTTATGGCAAACTACTGAAATATGGAAAATATTGCCATGGTTCACCCAAATTTCATTGCTAATAACTCCTGCAACAAGGGTTAGATCAACACGAAAATGGGTGATTTCACACCTTTGACTGTGTTATAAGTTCTCTTAAAGTTTCACACAATTACCTTAAATACTTTTTTCAAAACAATGTTCCTAGTGTTCAAAATCATGAAAATTTGCATATTTTAAAAAATAAGACTTAAATTTGATACACTTAATTACTACTAGGATATGGATTTTTAGTCCTTTAAAAGGCCCCAGCCACATAGGAGGGTCCCTCATTTGCTTCTAAGGTGTCTGTAAAAGTTTTTTTCCATTTTCAATTTTCTGTCACCATTTCTTGGCCAGCTCCCCATTCTTTCTTCATGAATGACAAATTCTATCACTATCTAGCTTTGTGCAACTTCTTTTGCAGTGGACACCAAGCACAATTCCAAGGTGTTTTAGTACTGAAATAATGCATGCTGAACCATCATTAAAATGAGCTACTCCTAAAAAGGTTGCAGTCTCAACAGTTAGCAGACTTGAGTGAGTCCCTTTTATAGCATGCTGCCAAATCAGCTCATTGACACTCTTATTTTGGTTTTGTGTTCCAAAATGTGTGCACTTTAATAGAAGACTCTCCTCACTAAGAGCTTCAAATGTTGGCGAGATTGCATTTTCCTCAGCCTTTTTATGGGTCTCTTTGAAACCCACATCAGGAGTCTTCTCCTGAACACAGGTCATGATCAGGGTTTTCTTCTGTAGATCTGCTGTGATGCCAAATGGGCATCACTGCATTCTGCATTGATTTTATGCCATGGGTATTCTGCCTGATGGCCTTTCCAAAATAAACTTGAAGTTTATCTATTCTTTTGTCTGTTATTTTCCTTGCTACATCAATATGTTTGCTGTCAGCTAAAGGAGTTTTGCCCAGTCCCTTTTTGAGTGAATGTAGGCATGAACCCAAATGCTTCTGTACATGGCCCACACATTCAAGTTTTTTGCCATCAACTTCTCCATAGACAGCTTCTTGTATTAAAAGCTTGTGTGCTTTACTGTCACCACCTCCAAGGAACTCCACATAACATGGCTCTCAACAGGCCATTGAAATATGTTTAGAATCCTAGAGGAATCCATTGATCCTGAAGTCCTTCAAAATTTGCATGGCATTCATGTTAATGGCCATCCCACCACTCAAGAAATTCTACTGATCTCTCTTCCCCCTCCATTTTATACACTGCCTGCATTCTTTTGACATAACCTCACACTCCAGAGCCTTTCCTGTGACTGTGGAAAGTGCTGTAACTACACCATATGATGATGAAGAACTTCTCTTTCACCACATGCCATCACTTGACACAGCAATGTCATACAAGCCTTCTTCATTGGGTTCATAAAACTACTTTGCAACATTTGCTGCTTTTGAGATGCTTGCTTTAGCAACAGATTCAGTTGCATATTGCACAGCTTTCACATGGTCATGGGGAGCATTCTCATTCATGGGTGGCAACATGTTCATGACACATGTGAACTTCACTTCCTTGGTAACCAACACCAATATTTCTTATAGCTAACACAGATCTCATGTTCACTTCAAAGACTTGTTTATACTGTATTTTAGTAGAAGTGTAAAATTAATGAGTAAATGAACATTTACCTCCAGTGCACTTTAAAATATTAAGAGAAGAAAGACTCATCTTGAAATCTTAATCTTCCTTGAGTGAAAGAGCTATATTCTGACAAGAAGGGCAAGGTAAAGACTCAAATACAATAGCAAGAACAGAGATGTCAACAATTCTTAAGCCTTACAGGATTTTACCTTCATTTTCAGAGCTTTCCTTGGAAGAATCAGTGGTTTCAGTTTGCACATCAAAGCTGACAACAATTTGAAGCCTTTGGACTTCATGCCTCTCACCATGTGCTCTTCATCCCCACTTGACACATCACTTTTCTTGGTTGCTTCTTTCAACACAGACCCAGCTTTGGTTGAAGAACTACTTTTTCTTATGTACTGGTTACCAGTAACTTTTCTGTTTTTCATTTATCTACTGTGAACTTGCAGTGGAGGCATGTTTTGCTAAGAATATTTCATGAACACACTGTAAACACTGACTTTTGTTTCTTCCACGTTTTTGCCTAAACAACATTGTGTAATTGCACAGCAAAATGTTCCATTTTAGCCTAAAGTTGTTACAAGTTACTTGAATGTGCTCAAAGATAAACCAGGGCAGAAAAATCACACGTTTTGCATCAAAACAATGTGTAAACAACATTTGTTACCATAGTAACCAACCAAGAAAAAATTAAACCTGTTCAAATTACCCACTAAAAGGCAAAAATATTGAGCTGCTATTGAACTACAATGGCTAAAAATACTATAAAATGCAAAACCATGAAATACACTTTTTTTATTTTGGCCTATCAAGCTACCTTGAAAAAACTACAGTTCACTGTTGTGAAATTTATTTCACTCCTTCTTAAGTTTGACTCAATCAAATGCAGGAAAAAAGATTTTCTTTTTTCTTTAATTAGAAATGACTGACTTCAGAAATCCAACAATTCTAGAAAGATATGAATACATTAGATTTGATCTCCAGACTTCAATTATAATTCCTGCAGAATATAATATTCAAAATAAAAACTATTATAAGTTTATAGTTGATAATTCTACAGATATAATACCTTATGATTGGTTTAATGTTTACATAGATGTAAAATTTAAAATAGTTAAACTTGATAAAACAGGATTTGTTGCAGCAGATAATGTAATAATTAGTACTGATGTTTATTCACTTTTTAACAGAGTATTTGTGGAATATAATAATACTTCTACTACAAATCTTACAAATTTTTCAAAAGTTGCCCATTTACACAACATTCTTGAGTATTCCAAATCTTATTTGAACACTGCACAAAATGAACTGTTCTACAAGAAATCTTGAATTATCAAAAGATGACAGTGTAATATTTAATATGGTTAGAAATTTAAAGCTAGTTGTCACTAAATTGTGGCTCTTTGTCCTACAATTAGCATTCAATCCTCAGGGAAGAAAGATGTATTTGAATAGTTTTATAATGTGCCATCAGTATGAAAATCAGTGAGCAGTTCTAATACCTTATTATCTGAGGGTTTCATGTCAATGCATGGATTTACTGATGCTACAAAATAACTAACTCCTCCTATTATTATACCCTATCCTAATAAGAGTTAAAAGTAAACAAGAGATCATGTTAGGGAAGAGTGACCACACTCAGCCAACCCTATGCAGATAACCTTTAATAAAGGGTTGTATAAGACTAGAGCCCTAATTAAGATAAAGAATAAAGAAGCCCTAACTCGTTGGTGCTGTGAGTGAAACCTATGTGCTAAGTAAAAACTTAAACTCAGTGCAACTTTCATCTCATGCAATTTTGGTGATAGCAATAAAAGATAACTTTAGTAAAAAGTGAAATGCAGTATAACAAAAACCCTAGTCATACACTTAACCTATGCTAAAGGGACAATGCCTCCCAAGTTGTGCTACATCTGGGTGCCCTTTAACTACATGTACAAATTTAGAAACACATACTTTTAATAAAATATAAGTCAATATAAAAAGTAAAATGAATTTACTGAGAATAAATTGAAGAGAGCAAATTGAAATAATCACACCTATTTATACAATATGAAATGGGTATAAATAAACAAAATCATACTGTGGAAAAATATAGACAAATAATTGGCAGGTAAAATTTACTCTTCTGCTACTAATTTTACCACATTAGATTTAGCAGAAATTCAAACTAAAATATATAGCACAATTTGTCATTTCATCAAATTAGCAATTGGAATAATATTGAACAAATACAATTGAAAATATAATAAATAAAAAAATAAAATTAATTTAATGTCTTTATGCTACAATAAATAATAAATGGGTGCATATAAAAAAAACTCCTTAGATGAATATAGTCCATTAAATCAACAATCAGGCATATTTAGAATAAGTAATTCAATACAAAAACATATGTAGATATGTTTTCATCTATACCATCACTGAAGATAAAATTAATGATCTAGGTAAGAATGAACTTGACATTGATACCTTTAATTCTACAGAATTTTCTTCATGTCAGTTAGAATTAGGAACTGATAATTTCTATCCACAAGTGGAAATTCATCCAATTATTGAGTTTCCAAGACATTATCCAGATGTTTTTGATATAATGACGGTGTCAATGACTTTTCAACAGGCACATTTATTAAACCTTCTGATTTTAAAGAGAAATTTGGAATAATTATATTTGATTTATCTAAACAAAAAGATACACCTCAAAATGCTATCAATGAAATTAGATTTAGATATACTTTACAAGGTGCTGCTGCAGATACATTTAAGTTCTATGCATTGATCATGTATTATCTGTGAATACAACATCAAATTGAACTACTTTAACATTTTATTAAAAAAGAATTTCTTTTTCCTCCATATGCAAATGACAGAATATAAGAAGTATAACTTATACTTAACTAATGGTCAATTAAATTAATTGAAAAAAGTATTAAAAATTCAAGTTCTTTAACTTTAAGGGTTAGTAATACTAGCCAAGGAACTTTCTTTTCATTTCTTTTAACAGAAAGACAAATTAACCAGTTAGAAAAAGTTAAGAAAATAAATAAAGCTTATGATATTAAAATTTTTACAACACAACTTAATACAATGAAAAAAAGTATGCAATAACGCCATTAGTTACTGGTGCCATGGGAGCCTTAGAACGAAATTCTTTCAATAAAGTTTTCAGAAAAGGTTTAAAACAAGCAATTAAATACACATAAGGGGAATGTATGTGTATAAATCCACCTAAAGGAAAAAGAATGAGTGTAAAAAAGTAGTAGATTTAAATTTTGTTTCTTTTTTCAGTAATGCCCTTTCAAATTACATATTTTACAATTTATGAAGAATATTAAAACCTTTAAGGGAATCTTTTCCAGATATACTTTAAAAAATCTGGGTTTTAGATTTTATGTTTGTAATTTAGACTATTCTTCAAATACCAGCACACATTAGATAGCATTTTATTAGTTTAAGGAATTTAACTCTGGCAAATTTGTATACTTTGATAGTTTTGGCCTATCTCCATTTCAAAGCATTTTTTCAATATTTAAAGATGTTAAGGACAATATAGTGTACAACAGTTCACAGTATCAAGAAAGTTCAAGTGTATTATGAGGATATTATTGTATTTGGTTTATATATGAAAGATGTAATGGAAGAGATTATTTCGCAATACTTAATGATCTTTACAAAAGAAAGTGCCGCAGATATAAAAATTGAAGATTATATTAAGAACTATTTTCTAGTCAGGAAATTAATTTTACTCTTACTTATATAAATGGGATTCAATAATAGCTAAATACTTGAAGTTACACATTCTTATCAAATGGGTTATTGTAATAACATAGAAACAGACATCAAGATTTAATGATATAAATTAAATCAAATTGAGAATAAGTTAGATATATCAGGGTATAATCTTTATAATAGAAATTTAAATATATGCAACAGGAAAATTATAAATGTTCATGATTGTAAACAGAGAAGAGAGACTATAAACCAACAAAAGAAGAAAAAGCATGTAGAAAAAATACTTGCAAACAATGAAAGCAAGATTTTGCAAATTAGTAAGCAATCCAACACTTAATTTTGTAGTATTGAGTCTATGAATTTCTATTCAAATTTACAAGACAGTTACCAAAAGAATATTGAATTATTTCCAAGTATTGAAGGTAAAAACCTTTGCAGAGAATTGTGAACATGGTTTTACAACGGCTCATGGAATTTCACAATTCTCTTTAAAAATATGGTTATTTAAATTGAAAAAAACTTTGGAAACTTCTGGAACTACTTATAAAAATTTATTTTTTAAAACTGAAAGCCATGAGCAAACCTTAGATTTTCCTACCAATAGTGACAAAGGTTTTGACAAAATTTCAATAAAAAATGGATATGTTTATGTTAGAGATGCATATAATTACACTTCAGTTTCAGGAATTTGTATTTTATCAAAAAATCATTATAATATTTTACATTTAAAAAATAATGTGTATCATAATTAATACCTTTGTATATTTTAGTGGTAAGTATGTTTTTAGAACTAGTGAGATTTTATCTAGCAACTGGACTTTATTTACTTTACCAAAAGAAGCTTGGCCTCCAAAAACAATAAGATTTGCAGTAGTTTGTGAACATGATGTACATGTTCAAATCAGTAAATTTGGTGTATTGTCTGTACACAATTTAGTAAGAGAAGAAACATTTGTTTTTAAAATGCAGTACTGATTACTGTGATAATATTAAAGGTATGAAATTTGATACAAAATTTAAGAACTGATAATTCTGATTTGCAACATTGTCAATACGAGGTAGTTGGTAAGCAAGTATTCTTTAAAGGGATTTGGCAAAGAAATAAGCACAATTTACAAAGTTGTGCAAACATAATTCGAATTTGCATATAGTTTAAAATATATTAAGTTAATATTTGGACTAGCTACATCAAATAGTATAGTTTGGTGTGATATTTCACGCAAGAATGTTCCATTTTGGTTGTTTGCAATGATGGAGGGCCTATAAAATATATTAGTTTGCAAAATTTGACATTTTTCCTTCCAAAGACTAATTATTGAAATTAATTTTTTTCTAAAAAGATATTCTTTTTCCTAATATAGAACGAGAATTAACCAGTCCAAAAGAATTTATCAAGTATGTAGTAAATAACTTTGAAATACAGAAAGTTATACCATGTGATTCTCAAATCCTGCTTAGCTTACTAACATCTATATATGGTTTATTTTGAGAAGAACATTTCAGTAAGTGATATACTAGATAAATTTGACCAGGAAATTGGTTTGATTTGGTCCAAGGGAGGGATACTTAACAAGCCTATTTGAATTTATATTTGGAAATTTCCAATCTTGTCATACACATTCAATTCTTCACAATGCCTATGGCAGATATTACAATGAATATGGATTAGGCAAGGGCTTTTGCTATGCAATTAAAAATACTTGTAATTTTCTAAGAAAAAGTCCCTCACTAGGTCATATTACAGGGTTTATGTTAGAATTTGAAAGCCAAATGTTCATGGAGTTTGAATTTCATAATCAAATTCACATTAATTTTACTATAAAAATGGAACAAATAGCATAGAATCCATTAAATTTTAGCTTCTTTGTAATTAATTAAAATATAATTTAATTACTACAATGGCTACAATATGACTAACAATTAGCTTAAAAAGAAGATAAAGAGCAAAATAACTAAGTGGAAAGTGTTAAAAATTAAACTTTAAATTTTAATACTAGAGCGTGTCCTTCAATATTATGGTAATCGACGGGGGTTACATCCATTGTAGCTATACTATGTTTCATAATTTGAATTTATTAAGCTTATTATGTTATATGAAATTACAGTAGCTATTTCAATAAGGAATTTGGTAAAATATGAAACCATAAAATGTATTGACTTGATGCACCAGGATGAGTTCTGTTTTGTGCCAATGTTTCTAAGAGATTTGAGAATTATAATTTTACTGCGGGCTTTGCTGATTGTGCTCAAGATATGTTTGTTCCACTTGAGATTGTTTTGTAACAAAATGGTCAAGATCTTTAATTCAGAGGAGTTCTCTATTTCCCTTGAATGAGTGGGTGAAATTGATCTAAGCTTTACCGTCAGTTCGTGACATTTGGATTGGTTTAGACAAAGGGAATTTATAAGGCTGTAACTTCTGATGTTAGGCAGATCGTCATGTCAAGATTTATCTTTAAATACGGGAATGATGGCAGTACCACCATGTGCGTGTTTATATAGACGTTGCTAAGTTGCTTCAGATCAGGCAGGTGGAACCGGATTTAATTTGGTAATAGTCTATATGACGTGAACCAAATATAGGGGGTTTCAGCAAAAATGTCGCATTTCATAAAATGTATTTAAACAAACAATTGATTTACAAGAAACAGCAGAAAACACTGAACAGTTCACTTTAAATAATCTCCTTGCAAATCAATGATCTTCTGGAGATCCTCGCGAAGTCGAGTAAGTTCCCTTCCCAATTTATATCGACTGAATTGCTCGAGGTAGTTAGACAAAAACTGCAGAACAGAATTTCGATCATTAAAAACCTTTTCCGCACGATGGGCTTCCATATTTCGAAATATGTAGCGATCGC
Organism: Hofstenia miamia; assembly: GCA_900660155.1. Classification (NCBI taxonomy): domain Eukaryota; kingdom Metazoa; phylum Xenacoelomorpha; order Acoela; family Hofsteniidae; genus Hofstenia; species Hofstenia miamia. The sequence goes on along the minus strand of CABFPE010000280.1, from coordinate 778,883 downwards.
ACAAATTCATGTCAGGTGAATAGGGTGGTTGCACCACTCTTTCAACGTTATTTTCTTGCAAAAAATCGTTGGTCGCTCTAGCGACGTGAGGCCGGGCATTGTCATGCATTATGGTGACAGTACCTTGACGTCGAACAGCTAAAATCTGCTGTAGGAATGCAATATACCGTTCACTATTAATAGATTCACCGGCTTGTAGCACTTCGAAGTAGTGGTCACCCCTGAAATTGATGCCTACCATAATGTGAAACTTCCTTGCAGACATTCCACATCTAGCCAATGTTGGACGATCACCACCCGGATCTACCCATGCTCGAACATTATTTTGAGATGGATGAGGTTCCGCATATAGCCATTTCTCATCAATGACAATGACATTTCCAGTTATTGTCTCACGTATTATCCGAGCACCAGCCACTCGTTGCTGCTTGTGTACCTCTGTCAAGTTGTACGGGACCCACCGTGCATAGACACTCTGTTTCTCCAGATCCAGGGTAAGGATCCTCTGCACTGTACTCTCATGCAAACCTGTCATGTTGCTCAAATAATTTATAGAGACAGTTGCACTTGCGTCCACAATCCTTTTTACGGCTTCAATATTCTCTGCTGTACGTGATGTCCTTGTCTTTCCTGATCCTTCCTTCCTATCAAATGATTGACGTTTACCATCTTTGATTTCCTTTGCAATCCTTTGGATTTGCCGCAGGCCACAAACATTGTCCTCTCCCCAGGCTGTTATTAATTTGCGGTGTATTTCAGCTGATGATGTGCCATTTCGCATTTCAGTTGTTATGTAAAAATATATTCCATCTGTAGTCGCTTCCATATCTCGATCAATAAAATAATTAATAATTACACGTCACATTAAAAGCATGTCGACAGCTGTTCAGTGTTTTCTGCTGTTTCTTGTAAATCAATTGTTTGTTTAAATACATTTTATGAAATGCGACATTTTTGCTGAAACCCCCTATAAAATATACAAGATCAGTTTTCATTCTAGGCTGCGCCATTGTGCCCTCGGCGCACACATTCTATTGAGTGGCGCGCTGATCATTCTAACTGTGGATCATTACAGCGCATGATAGAACGTAGCAGGGGACTTACACTTGTGCCCATTTTATTCGTTTTCCAGGAGTTTACAGTAAACTCACGGCATCATGTTCAACTGATATGCGTATTTTGTTTAGATAATGGAAATTTGCTCATTGCGTAAACCATCATCAAAATCATTTCTTCAGAAGTTGTTTGAAATCAACTTTATCAACATAAGAATTCATGTCAGTTAGTTTTTCTTTTTGTATGAGTTTAATTACCTTTTTAGTTGATGTCCAAATCAATTGCTGACGCCCTTCAACTAAAGACGCTGCAGTTTTGGTCTAATCATTATTGTGCATTGAAAATTTCATGATACATTACTAATAATAAGTATGTTCTATGTTTTATATTAACTTTTGCACAATGCCCTATTTAAATTAATTGGAAACAATCAGTTTGCTTGAAGTAGTACTATAACTATTATATATATATATATAGTCTAAGAAAATTTTTTTGAATATTGATATTAGTCTGATTGGAATTTACTCATTTGAAGGGTTCTTTAATAAACTTCTTTAACTGAATTTAATGTTGCCTTTTCAGTTATATAGATATTGGTTACCTGTATTGAGGGACTTTTTTTATATTCTTACCATGGTAAGAACTAGCCCTAAATTGGTTCAATCGAATAGTGGGTTTGATTGGTTTTAGATGGAAAATGTTAACTACGTTTCGCAATAGTTTATATATATATTTAAAGCAATTTATATTTAAATAATTATCTTAAATTGAGGTAGTTTAAAACTTAATTGATATTTTTAAATGCATGTGTAAGGAAACAAAATGACACTTAAGCTTCCAGTTAACCTACTAAATATATAATACATTGCGAAATTAACAAAGCATTTTCTTTGTTAGTTAAAATTATATTCAACTGCCACTTTTGTTTGGAAGTCAAATAAGATAATTCTATTTAAGATTTCAATGATTTGGAGATTCCAATGGTATCCACCACATGCTCAACTTTCAAATATTATCTGTTCATATAGCATTCATTATAATCACTAAATATAGAATCAAATACTTGTTTACTGTAATTCATGGATTTCTGAACAAATTTGATCCTGTCATATTTCAAAACGATTCGATAATACCATTTTTTGCAATTTAAATTAGAATTATCCAACTTCATTTTCTGGCCACGCTAGTGATTTAAATGAGCCTTCTCGATTGCAAAACTTGATAGATATATCCATTGATATCTATTCATATACATGCATGCATTCCTGTGACATTCATATCAATATCGCATTGAAAAACTACAGGTGGTAGTTATCCCACTATTTGTTCAAGCTACTCCTGTGAAAAAACCTGGCCACTGATTAATAAAGCCATTGACATCCCATGTGAAAGATGTTTAAAAGACGTCCTTTAGTCGTCTTTGAAACGTCCTGAGGATTCATTTACAAATAATATATAAAAGGTTTTTACTCCTACGCCCGAGGACGTCCATAATAGCCAAATTTTTGGTTGTAAAGTGGTCTATTTTTCTATTGAAAAGTTCTTAAAAAACTCATAAATATTTATATTTATTCGAAACATTATATGGAAATGCACAATTCATTTCTTAAGATCTATTTGGCATTCCAAAAGTGAAAATACTTCATTAATTCATTCACAGTCCAAGAGAAGATGTCATTATCAATGTACGCATTTATGCTCAAGAAACACATCAAGAGGTCTAGAGATGGCATATTTTTTGATGTGGCCTTGCTTGGCTTGAAATGCAGCTAATGTCTACAAATCAGAAGAAGAACCTATAAACTACCCTATGTAAAAGTGCTAATTGCGAGCATTCTTTAAAACTTCTTTAAAACGAACTTCATACATTTCTTGCTCAAGTTCAGCAACAGTTTTTCAGTGTGAGAAAATAGTAAAAAACTATTCTTCAATGACCACCATGTTTACTAAAATGCATAGCTAGATAAAATAGAAAAAATCTTACGGATAGCTACAGGTGGGTTCATATTTCGTCTAAAACAAAAATTTGTAATTATATTTCTATATTAATATAAAACTATTAAATACTGAAATAATTTTAGAATACAAAAGCAATTGCAAGACAGAGACGACCACTAAAAAGTAAAATAAACATTCAGTGCTAGTTTTACAAAAATTTTCATGTATTTTTCTCTAAACTTTTATTGTGATTCATACCAAAAAAATCCACAAATTAAAAATTTGTGATACTAAAATTAAAATTAGTACAATTTGCGACAAAAATACCTTGCTGTAAAACATTCTAAGATGACAAAGACCTATCAAATTTAGGAAAGCATAGAAAAGTTGCGTAATACATCAGTGAATGCCATGGGTTCTTGTAAATGGTGGAGAAATATTGAAAATAAGACACATTATAAATCATCCAACAAAAAGATTTGCATACAGATGCTATTCCTACCCATATCAACCAAGAGTTTGCAGACAGTTGCAAAGGCGTAACATGGACCATGGTTGCTCTAGACTTAGAAATTGATGATGAACCTCCACAAATCATTCCACTTAATATAATTGCAAAGTAACTCCGTATTTGCAAGAAATCTTCTCCAGTACCTGGTGGCGTGCCCTCATTTATTTTCAATTGTTAGTGGGATATACTAACTCCTCTATACTATTACATCTGAAATTTCTGTCTTCAAAAATCAGTATTTCCTCCCTGTTACAAGATAACTAATCTTATTGCTCTTCCCAAGATAGAATTGACCACAACAACAAAAGAACTTAGAGGCATTTCAATTACCCATTGAAAGCTAGAATGTTTGAGAAAATTGTTCGCTGCCACTACATAACCCCTATGATACGATCTTTGTTTGATAATCTCCAATTTGCATATAAAAAGAACTATAGCATTGATTGCTTAGTCACATTACAGGATTTTATAATCAGATCAATTGACTCATCCACTTGCACAAGCGTTCACTGCTCTGCCATTGATTTTTCAAAAGCCTTTGATAGAGTGCCTCAAGATATTGATGTTAGAAAATCTCAAAGCTTCATTAAAAATTCTTACATCTGTAGATGGCTTTTTTGCTTCTTAGATATTGATCTTGGATGTTCTCAAGGAACAATTGGTGGCCCTAATGTGTTCAATATGTTTAATAATGACTTGCGTGCTAAATCTAAACAAATTACTTTATGTACTTCGTGATCTCACAATCTCCAAATTTACCACTCATGAAAAAGATAGAGTTTTTGAAGCTCTTATATTGTCTAAAATAAGGTATTGCCTTTCTCTAGTTGCTTCAGATTTCAGTGTTATGCGTCAATTTCAAGACTTTCTTTCCAAATGCTTCAATAGCGGCCACTACTCCAAAAAGTCTCTATTATTGAGATGTTGAAGGCAGAAGATAAGAAATTATTTATGAAAATATCTAAAGATACAAACCATTCTCTTTATCTTCCTATTAACAAGCGCTTTCAAGTACCATATTCCTTTCGAAGTTGTAACTTATTCAAGAAGGAATTGATTCGCACTACTCATTTTCAAAGATGTTTTCTAAATCGCTGTTTATTTGATGTGTACCCAAAGAATTTATAACAAGAATTTTATATTTTGCTCATCCATTTATTGATTTTATATTTTAAGTATTACTTTATTTGCATAGGTGTATTTTCAGGTGATTTATTTCATGTTTTACTTGTGCTTAGTAAAAAATAATAAAATTATTCTTATTCTTATTCGTACTACTACTAAAAGACTGTTTTCCCACAATGAAAAATATATACAAGGAAAATAAATATATAAAAACAAACAACTAATTTACAGAAAAAAATAAAAAAATAAAAAGTACGCTAATTGAGACAAGCATGAAGAGCAAAGACAAAGTGTATGCTTCAGGCACTGATCGTTAGGCTTGTATTTTCTTAAGAATATATCCCAAAAAGTAATTCTAAAAGAGGCACAACTATAGCAGGTGGATGAAATAAGTTAATATATGAGTGCATTTGTGAATGAAATTTCTTAAAAATGAAACGGAGTAGAACTACACCTTCATTGTTTTAAATTTCTTAGGCCACGATTAGACTAGGTGATTGGTTAATAGTAATATGTCATATTTGAAAGCATTGGATGTCTAGCTACCCGAGATAGCGATGTGATGAAGAATGCTTTGTTCTGGGATAGTAGTCCTGAGTGAGAAGGGCAAAAGAAGCAAGCACTATTTATGAAATTGTTATCACATAATCCTAGATTAAACAAGACTTCTTCCGATTTTTTACAAATATATAATTAAGATGCTAAGAAGGTTTACTACAAATATGACAAAAGTATTAAAAAATTGATTGTTATTGGAATAGGAGAGTTCTAGACTAAAATATTTAGTCTATTACTACAAAGCATAATTTCAATAAAACAAAAATTCGGTCATTACCATAAATAGCAGCTAGCACTCTGATGAGACATGAAGTTATTCAATTTCAATTCATGCAAATATGGCACATTTCCATTACGATTTAAGTCGAATTAACAAAATCTGTACCAAATATTTCTCGATATAGGTGTCAAAAAACAGTTCGAACTGCTGGATATATAACCTTACACTAACTTTTCAAAATACAATTTAGTTTTACCCTCAAATGAATATGAACCCAGTAGATAAAAGGATCAATACAAATCAATGAATCCTGCTTATTTGGATAACTCTTTTACATTAAAATGATTATTGGAATTGAAGACACATATTTTGTATTGCATTATGAATTTTTTAACAGAAGCGGTAATTTTTTTGAAGCTATTGGTACATGTAATTACTAAATAGTACATTATTGCATCAAGTATATTATTAATTTATTAATGTTGAATAGTGAATAGTGAAGTTATATATATATATATATATATATATTTGACTATCGTCAAAAGACTAACCGTGTGGCAACCTCCCACGCCGATTTTTATGTAATCGCATTGCTCACATATTATTCTAATTAGCCGTCACATGAATTGATGCATTGAATTGAACCTATCATCTAATTCAATAATGAACATACATTTAATTTCAGACATGATAAATTTTTCAGGCCTGGGTCCGGTTCCAACTCTGCTAAGTGACGAGTAGTTCAGACTCATATTTCATCTAACTAAATATTTTGTAGCCAATGGTTACATATATTAGTGGCGAAAAATGATTTTTTAAGCGAAAATACAATTTTTCGAAAACTGCAAAATTGTTGATATGTTGAAGAAAAATATGTTTGAAGATATCATACTGGTGCATAGGTACAGACTAGGGATAGTAATTTTCTGTAACCTTATATTTACATAGCATTATGGGACGACTTTGTACTTCTATAAATGGAAAATTACACCCTTTTCGATATATTGAACAGAAACTTCTCCACCAAACTCAAAATTGAATAGCAAAAACTATCTAAAAATATTTATGTCATACTTTTTTTTACAAATAATGGGATTGAAATTGCTGAACAAAATTTTGTGTCCTTATTTTTATATTAGAAAAAAAATATATCATTAGCGTCGATGTTATTGTTGTAAGCGTACCTCTTCTTATGAGTAGAGTAAGTTTAAAGAAGATGAAAGCAGTAATTGATTTCTTAGAAAATCAAAAAACGTCATTCGGAAACCGAGTTGACGTAGTCATTTCTGATATAGGGAAATTTGTGTCCATTTTTATTCAAAAATAACAATTTTATTACCTTACGATATACTACTTGAAATATGAGTATGATTTGCACAAAAAGCATATTTTTGCCAATTTGCAATTTCAAAATTGTCAACTTTACGTTGACGGCCTGTTGCCACGTAAAGCCTGAAACAAATTTAAATGTTGTACATTTACTGGACAGAAAACGCTAAGTACTATAACCTGTTCCTTGTACAAAGCATCGTAGAAATAAACCTATTCAAAACCAGAGTTGAAAATTTGCGTTCAACTGAAAAACCCCGAAAATTCAAATCACTATTGTGCAGTAGGTTTTGACCTTAGGTTAAAATAAAAAATGAAAACTTTATTTTTTTTTGTTTTCCAGAATACAATTGAAAAATTCCAACATTTTGCCTATAAAGCGTGTTGAGAGTTTTGCAACGAGCTTAAATTTTTGGGTTTTAATTTCCAACATGAATATATTTCAATAAATTCTAAAATTGGCACGACACAGAAAACATACAAAACATAAAATCGTGGAAATTTACATTTAAGCCTGAGCCCATTGTGGAAAAAGCCTACAATTGAAAAACTAATATGGCCTTTGCTACAATGTAGGTTTAGCCAATGCCATACAATTAAAATTTAAGTGTTCTACGAAAATATTTTAAAATTTAAAAAACTTCTGTAGAACGGTTTTCTTATTAAATAGCCTACATAAAAACCTAAAATAACACATTGTAGCCTATACCTCAGCCATTTATTAATGGGTTTCAATGGAAATTGATATTTGAATATTACACGATATAATAAGGAAAACTGCTATCTAAAATTAGTGCGGCCTACAATCGTTTGGCCACAAAGCCTATTTTTTAGGCTTTAATAGGCCTCCTCACAGGCAATCTGTGATATGATATAATATTGGAAATTGACAAATGAGCCTTTCTTTGTAATATATATATAAATTATAAGAAATTCTTAGGTTGCGTCTTCGAGAAATTTTAGGCCAAAGTTGGCAAGTTGCAAATAACTGATATTTTAATAAATTTCATTATTAAAGAAAAAATTGCAATGTTTTTAAAGAAATGTTTTATATTGAAACAGAAAACTTGATATACAAAAGGACAGCATAAACATTCGAAAATTATACATTTATCAAAGAAATATATATTTTATATTGAAAATAAAAAATCTTGGAGTATGCGCCAGCAGTAAACAATGGACTCTCTAAATAGTAAGATTGACTAGCTTTGTTTACCAATATTTATTGTAACACCGTATTTGCATTGAATTAAATATACATTAAGATTGCTGGACATTGTTGTATAGCTTCTACGCTTCTGTTATATATTGAATGTTACTGCTAATTATATTCATGTGAGTTTATTGCGGTAAATTGAATTTATTTCCGGAATTAACTACTCTGACTTCTTGCATTACCACACAGCAATAAAGACTTGACACTTAAGTAATTTTTGTTTTATTAATTGCAATAAATTTAACCGAGTTTTTATTTAGTGTAAGCACATTTGAACTAGAGTTGAAATGTGCTTACTGAAAGTGTTTGTTATTACATTTTAGCTTAAATTTTGATGTCTAATCTTAAACAATTTTTAACTAAGTTGCTAAGTGTAGTTTATATATTGTTTAATACATATCTTACAAATACTAAATACAGTACATTTGTAGAAATATATGATTTTATTGACTTGTTTTTTCTATATACGTGGTTAAGTCAATAAGTAAGTTTCGGTGTACATGTGTGCCTGTATGCTTAAATGCATGCTTACAGTTATATTATATTTTGAAAGTTAATGTGATTTTTCATTGGTTACAGAAATATATTTAATTACATGCATGCAAACATTTTTAGATAGCATAATTTTTCTTTCCACGATGAATGCATTTAAAAGCAATTGTTCAACGAAGGTTATGCACATTGTCTTTTTTGACAAATGTATTATTCTGTTCAACATTGCTGTTTCAACTGGATAACGTGTCAGTGGTGGTTATTACAAAGATGTGCTTATTCAACGACTACGTCCTAATTTGATGAGAAATCAACGCATTGTTTTCCATCATGACAATGCTCCGGCACATATATGCCTAATTGTGCAAGATTACTTGAATCAACGAGAGTAGGGCATCTTGCCTCATCCACCGTATTCTCCCAGCCTTGCGATTTCTTTCTCTTCCCCAAAATCAAGGAGTCGAAACGCGGTCAGTCGTTTTCGCTAATTGAAGAAATCAACAATACATTTAATGCTTCACTTTGGCAAATTTCAAATCAGGAAATATTGCATTGTTTTGACTCCCTGTTGCAGCGCTGGGAGAAATGCGTGAAACTCAATGGTGATTGTCAAATAGTTTATAGCTGCTTTTGTATTTGATATTAATATAAACTTTATTGGATCATTTATGGTTTGCTACGTGGAAATGGAAACTTACTTTTTGACTATAAATTTTTAAATTCTGAATCTCAGGATATAAATTTAAGAGAGTTGTATAATATTGTAGACGAAATAACTGAAAAATGTGAAGTATGTAATCAATTTGAAAATCATTTAAGGCGACTGAAAGTGTTTTCTTCGAGCTGAAATTTTTAATGAATTGTTCACCAGTACCCTTCATTAATAATGGAAAAGTTCACTACTGGCAAGACGATTTGTCAAAAAGTGAAAGTTTGGAAGAGTCCCGGCTTTGTTATCGGGCAGACAGGAAAAACTTGTTGTAGAGCACGCAAATAGTACATGAAACTCACTTCAGACGTGTTCTGGATGAAAATGCTTCAACTGAAAAATTGAATGAAGATAATTTTTTCACTAGTGCAGAAAACAATGGCAGCTCACCCTGTGATAACATTCAAGATAATCTTGAAAGCACTTAATGAGAAGTTATTGGTGAGCCAGAGCCTGTGATAGCAACTCAATGTAATGAAGGGAATATTGCAAGCCGCTTAAGGAGAAATCGGAAACCAATATTTTTTTACGGAAATTCTGTACCAATTGAAAGTATTTTTGAAGCTAGTTATAAACAAAGACGAAAAAACCGGTATTTCGAAGAGCTTTAACTTGCAAGGGAGAAAGGTTAAAAATTTCCGTTGTTCAGTTGGACTTCATTATCCCAAAATGTTGTTCTCAAAAACCATGAAATGGGTGTTGCCATGGAAAGATTGTTATTCATGTGATCCAATTATTAAAGCTAGGTTGTTTATTCCTGGCTCTTTAGAAAATCCAGAAAATGTCATTGAAACACTCACCTACCATAGTATGTGATACTCTTGGATTAATCCTTTCGGTTATTGCCTTCATTCAATTTTAAGCATTGCCTTTTTGATGTTAAAACCGCCTTTTTTGCAAGGTGAAAATTTGAGTAGGCCTGTATTGGTTGTACCTCCTAAGGAAGCTGAGTTAGGTAAGGGATATTTATGGAAACTTCTGAAAGGCGTCTATGTCTGACGCATCAAAATATGTGCTGATGGGTTACATAACTTTTTTTAAGGAATGTGAGATGAAGCAAAGTAAGGCTGATCAATGTATATTTTATTGGTTCGATAAAAACAAACTTGCCAGTCTAGTTTTAGTATACGTTGATTAGTTTCTCTATGCTGGCGCGCCGAAATTTCATTTGCAAATAATTTTTAAACTAGAAGCTATATTTGCTATTGGAAAAATATCAAGCGGATAGTTCACATTTGCTGGTATTCATTTAAAATTGGTTGATCAAAATACTGGTCTTTTTCATAAAACATCACAAAATAATTACCTTGCTTCGGTTTGTTCGATTTCTATAAACAAAGAAAGCAAAATTGAAGATGACATGAATAAATTTCAACTGACTCAATATCGGTCACTACTGGGAGCCTTACAGTTTGCACCATGTATGACTCGGCCGGATTTATGTTTGGAATACCAAGTTTAATAAGCTACATAAACCAACCTAAGGTGAGGAACTTCATTTGGCAAACAAATCATTGCGTAAGTCTCGAACAGCAGAGTCATTTAGTATAAAATATGTGGCTTTGAAAAATCATGCTTTGGAAATATTTCTTGATACAAGTTTCGGTAATTTAAAAATGGCGGTTTTCAAAGCGGATATATAATGGGCTTGATTGCTACCAGTGTAAAAGATAAAAATGCTAAAATCATAGGTTGGAAATCAAAAAAAAATCAACAGGTAGTTAAATCGACATTTGCACCTGAAGCACTTGCTGCAGTTGTTGCAATATATGCAGGCATCTATCTCAAATATATTTTTTAATGCGCTAGATATGTACCCCAATTATAATACTGCGTTCACAGATCACTAGTTATTATATTTCAAACTCCAATGATCTTTTATCATTACGACAATCTATTTAAAACAAATATTAATTTATTACATGTTCCAAGTTCGCTTCAATTGGCAGATGTGTGTGCTAAAGATATGTCTGGGTTTACATTTCTAAACTTTATAACGATCCGCAATTACCTTTTAGGAAATTGGGATGAGTGTCCATATTTGCAAACATTCTTGTACCACTGGTACATGTTTTCATTAACCCTTTGCATACCAAGGGTGGTCAAAACGACAACCCCTGGATATTTTTTAAAATTCCAACAAAACTATTTATCCTCTGATGTTTTCACTCCGTGACTTTGTCAACCGGGTCATTTGACACGTCATACATGTGTGTGTTCACTCTCTACTGACTTCTTTGATTTTGTAGTGACGCAGACATGACGTTAACAGTACATTTCTTTTGCTTGTCTCTGCCTGCATATAACATTCTCCGATCAATCAAGCTTTCTCTGTAGTCGCTTATTCACCTTGTTTGAGTACATTTCTTTTGCTTGTCTCTGCCTGCATATAACATTCTCCGATCAATCAAGCTTTCTCTTATTCACCTTGTTTGTCATTCGTTCGCGTCGCATGGTTGAAGACTCTATCAACATTCCTTCGCTATCATAAAATCAAGTGAAAATTTAGAAAATTGTGTAATGGCGTCAGGTGACAGACAAAGAAGAGCGGATGTGAATTTGCTGCCATGAAGGAGCTTCATGATATCCAAATGGAACAGGAAAGTTCATCACCTGAACCACAGACTCTTTTGGAAGAGGGCGGGGGCGCTGCCTTCTCTGATAGACGTCTGCATGAAGTAGGTCAACACCAAAACGAATTTGTTGATAAGAATGGACAGGTGTGGAGCACAGACCCTCCAAATCAAGGCCGCAGGAGACAGGCTGACATCATTCATCAACAAGCTGGGCCCACGGCAGCCGCCAGAAGAGCAAAAACTCTCATAGAAATATGGAATCTATTCTTTCCCGATGAGCATCTTCAAAAGATAGTGAACTATTCTAAAGAAAAAGCGGATACTTTGGGAATTGAGGCTCATCATTTTACTCTTTCATCATTGAAAGCAGTAATTGGCTTTATGTTGTATAGAGGGGCGAGTCATGATTCTCAGATATTTCTGCCTGATCTTTTCTCAGAAGAAGCAGCCCCATTTTACCGGACTGTCATAAGTCGCAATCATTTTCAAATTTGGCTGAAGTGTCTACGTTTTGATAGTGCAGAAGACAGAGCTGACCGTAAAAGCAGGGATCCATTTACTGCTTTTAGAGAGATCTTCGAAGATTGGAATTCTTTGTTACCGAAGTTCTTCAATGCAAGTGACTGTATTACTGTTGATGAACAGCTTATCGCCTCGCGCTGTAGGTCACCGAATCGTGTTTACTGTCCCATGAAGCCTGGCAAGTTCGGCGAAATGATTCGATGGTCAGCCGACGCTAATTACAGGTATTTCTTCAAAGGTTCACCTTCGACCAAACGACCCAGTGATCCTCAAAGTGCTGCTCTTCACAAGGAAGCGAACAAATCACAGGCTCTTGTAGAAAACCTAGTTTCACCATTCCGACGATCTGGAAGAAATGTCACGGGCGATCGTTATTTCACGAGCCTTCCATGTGCTACAAAATTGCTTCGTGACTACCAACTGACTTACCTAGGAACACTGATGGCAAATAAAAGAGATATCGCACCAGTACTTCATCAAAGAAAAGATGTTTTGGATTCACAGTTTCTGTTTGGTGGTTCAGAGAAACAGTGTACGATGGTGAGTTACCAGGCAACGCAAACAAAGAAGGTTATGATGCTTTCAACGTTGCATCATAACAGCAGTGTATCTGATGAAGACCACAAGAAGCCGATAATCATAATGGATTACAATAAGACAAAATGTGGTGTAGATGTAGTGGACGAAATGGCAAAACGCTACACTACACGAAGCAAAGTATATCGCTGGCCAGTTGTACATTTCCAAAATCTGCTTGATATCACCGCCATCAATACTGCAACCCTGATGTCCTTCTTGATTCCAAATTGGACCGACGACCGAAACAGGCGTGGAAGACGCTACATGATACTTTCCTTAGCAAAATCATTGTGTCATGAGCATGTGCAGAATCGACTGGAAAACCCTGTCGGTCTACATATCGACTTGATACAATTGATAAAAAAATTTCTATGTATTCAAGAGATACCGGCATCAATTAATTTCTCAAACGAAGACCCTTCAAGAAAGCGCTGTGATGTCTGCAAAGTATCCAAGACGGCGAGGCAAGCAAATAGAGCCCGGGGAATTTGCCGTCATTGTCATAGGTATGTTTGCAAGCAGCATGCCATTGATGTAGTTGCCGAGTGCGTTGGATGCACAGGTCAATGAATTCACATGTGTTTTTCTAAGCGAAAGAATCGTTATTTTTTGATATTAGGAATGTTATTGCTTGTTAATCTCAATAAATATTTAATGATATTTGTTATTTTTACTCAATATTGGATTCAAAATGCAGGAATTAGAAGATAGGTAAAAAATGTGTGGGGTGGTCATTTTGACCACCCTTGGTATTATTAAGAGTATTTGGAGCTTGGTATTCAAAGGGTTAAGTGGAAGGAATCATCAAAAGAAGGGATAAATTTAGACAAGAGAATAGATTGGAAAATTAGTTAATCTATTGGCTTCGGGGAATCTGCCTTGGTTTTTTGCTGTTAATAAGCCTAAAGGTGGAATTAGACCAATTGCTGTTGGTGAAGTGTTGCGTCGACTTGTTGCAAAATGCCTGGTTCATGCTGCCAATTCTGAGGTGCAAAAATGATTTGGAATCCCCACCAACTAGGAGTTGCTACAAAAGGTGGAACAGAAGCAATGATTCATGCTGCCAGATCTACAATGGGGAGGTGTTTAATTTCTGGAATTTATGAATGCTTTTAAGACTGAATCGAAGTTCTATCCTTGAAGCAGTCAAAGAGAATCTACCTGGGCTCCATTCATTTGTACAGCAGTTGTATGCGCGGCACAGTAACCTGCTATATGATGGAAAATAATTAGTTGTGAAGCCTGGGTGCAACAAGGCGATCCTCTGGACCCATTGCTCTTTGCAATTACTCTCCATCCACTTATAGAGCGCATTAGCTTAGAACTTCCTGTGCTTGAACTCAAAAGTTGGTACTTGGATGATGGACTATGTTGTGGTAGCGAATATTCTCTATCTAGATGCCTTACAATCATTCAAGAATGGCGTTTTTCTTTGGGCCTTAAAATCAACTTACGGAAATGTCAATTGTGGAGTCCCACAGAATTTACCAGCATAGACTCATATATTCCCAGAGCACCTATTGGTGGTTTTGAACTGCTTGGTGTTCCAGTTGGTGATAAATAGTATATGCAACTGCAGGCATGTCTAAAAAGGCTCAGTGAGCTCGGAGTTCCTCAACTTGCTATGGGTATTCTTAAAGTGTGCTTTAGTACTACAAAGCTTATTTATGCACGGAGATCTATTCCTCGCTCTGCTAATAGTGAGGTTATCATCTTAAAGGAATTTGATTAATCCTTACAAAATGCTACTTCATGTATCATTGGGTCACCACTCCCTGACATTGCATGGAATCAAGCATCTTTCCCTATCAAAATAAGAGGCCTTGGTATACGTCGTGCCTGTGACCAGCATCTTTGTGCTTATTTGGGTTCTGTCTTTAAAGCTCAAGTTTGGTTAAGTAGCTCACCAATGCAGATATTACCAGTTCTGTGGATTTCAGTAATTATCTCTTTCTTTTCAATAACTGGGTCAAAAGAATTACCCCATGACTGCACCCAGAAAGCTTTTCAATACAATATTGACAAAGTTCGTTATGAGAAATTTTTTGCAAGCAATTGAAGTTCACGACCAAGCTAAATTGCGCTCTCTTACTGTCGAGGCATCTGGGACATGGTTAACTGCTATTCCTCTGAAAACATTTGGCCTCAATCTTCTTCCCTCTGATTATCAGGCAGTAGCTCGTTACCGTTTAGGTCTCCTGCACTATTCAGAATATAGAAAGTGCCCCTCTTGTCAGATTGGACATTGGATATTTATGGAGACCATGCTCTTAATTGCAGCAGCAAAGGTGACAGAATTGGTCGGCATGATCGTTTTCACGATATTGTATACTCAATGGCAGCTTCTGCCTCCCTATCTCCTGTCAAAGAGCAACGTAATCTAATTAATGGGACTCGGTCTAAACCTGGAGATGTTTTCATTCCTGTTTGGTATGCAGGCAAGCTACCTGCAACTAGACTTGACTGTTATCTCACCGCTGCAAATTTCAACCATTTCAAATGCGATGCGACATCCAATGCAGGCTGGTCTCTAGTAGCTGAAGATCGACAATTTTCAAAACACTAATAATTGTGAATCTGAAGATAATACATTTGTGCCCTTGACCTTAGAAACACTAGGTGGCTTCGCAGGTTTTCAGAAACTGGCCCTTCTTGCTGAATAGCGGGAAATTCACAATAGAGATGTGACTACTGCTCCTTTTAGATTTTTTACAATCTCTTTCAATTGTGTTAATGCGAGGCAATGCTAATATGAATAAATTAAATTACTATGCTCGATATATTGATGATACATTAGTTATATCAGAATATAATGTTAAAGACATACTTCCTTCTTGAATTCTTTAGATTTTGCAATTCAATTTACCATCGAAGAAGAAAACAACAAAATTCTAATATGATCCTAGCAAGATCTCTAGATCCTCATCAACAGATCGAAATAAAAAATGCTGTAAATCGTATTAAGCTAATTATGTGAATTTTTTTGATAATTTTCTTAATCATTTTAAAAAATAAATATGAATCGAATATTTTTGTATCCATGATTAATTTTATAAATTTAGTGTCAATAGTAACTAAATAATTGGATTTTGTAAGTGTGTAGATGATTTTGAATGATTGTAATTATAATTGATTTATGAAGTTCAAAAAACTTTTATATAATAACAAATTGTATTTTAAAAAAAAAAAAAAAAATAGAATTCCCAGGAACTAAAGGCAGATAAATTTGAACATCCAGGCAGTTCCAGATTTTCAGGCAGGGCGTAAACGGAAACCCTGATTGAAGGAAATATATAATCAGTTAAAAGATGAAGATTCAATTAACACTGGAACAGCGAGTACTCCTTGATAATAAATTTACGTCTAATGTTTCAAATGCGAAAATTGTGGAATAGAAACAAAATTTCTACTAATAGCAAATTCAATGAGATCATCAACATTATTGGAAGTATATGTACCTGTGCTAGTGTTCAGATCATTACTAGTAATTCCATTGTCTGGCCAAGAAATGAGTGAACCAAATTGGACCTTAACAAAAATTCAGCTAGAAAAAGTATTGCTATTTTCAAAATACGTGGGATATTTGGTTTTTGATGTTGTCTACCCACTATATTAATACAATTGTTAAAAACATCTGGATATATTACAGCATGCTTGACTAGTTTAGACACAGACAAATTTGTACATATTCAAAAACAAAAATGAATTTGTGGAAAACTACCTTACTTTTTACAGTCTATATTCGAACAATTGCTGATTATTAAAAACATTTCCATTCATCCAATTAATAGTTCAAGGCTCAGACGTTTGATAGCAAATTTCGGGTAGTGGTATTACGTAAAAAAATTTTATTTTGAAATATCACTCTTTCATAAGGAAAGCAGTATTAATATGGTCTAAAACATCTCAACATATCTCTTTGGAATCAATATAAACCACTATAAATATCGGATACAGCAAAAGGAATTGGTCTACATTTGATTGCACTAAAAAACAATCAACTTACTAGCTCACGAGAAGAAAGAAGCACACGTCTTTCAGGTGATGTTAAGAGACCACTAATGAGAGTCTTCTGGAAATTAGGTCTGAATGTAACCACTGGTAGTTTTTTATTAATAATATCTCCACAATACATTTCTATTTATCAAAGAAGCCTACTTATGTAAGTAGAAATGGATTGAATTCTCGAGATCTCCGAAAAGAAATGTTGAAAATGAAAAACCTATGTGATTTTTTCAAATTAGCCGAAAAAACAAAAGTTGTTGTTTTTCATATTAATATAAGCCAAACCATAGGGTAATCATAGTTTCAACAATGCATAGAAAGTTTTCAGTAAATGAAAATACTACAATGTTGTTGAATTTTATAACACACGAATGGGGAATTCAATGCTTGCAGTCCCAAAGCTGCAACAAGACGTTGGCTGGTTGATACATTTTTTGATTTTCTATATAAATCAGCATTGAATTTTTTATTACTTTTCAACAAAACAACGAAAAATAGCACAAAAATTGGAGGACATTCTTCGAATGTACAGGTAAACATACAAATGGTATCTATAAGGGTAAAGAAACCCTTTAAAAGGGTCAGTAAAGGATCCTTTAAATAATCGTTTATTTAAACTAGATTAGTTTAAATGATTTTAATTTAAACTATCCTAAAGGACCAAATCAGCAAGGACCGTTCAAATGTTACGTAATAATATAGTTGTACAGACAACCTCCCGGATGTAGCATTTATAAGGCACATAACGTAAAACTAGAAGGGAGAAATAAATGAATGACAAATTCTTACGTCATTTGTACTTTCGTACAAAACGAACAATACACTCAAACAGTTCATTTAATTCTTTTTAACGTTATGTGCCTATACTTTAAATCATACTTTTATCGAGTTTTCGCATACACCCTTCAAGTTTAGCGTTATGTACCTTCTTTAACTGATATTTTAATTGGGTTTTCGCATACTCCCTTCTAGTTTAGGGTTGTTTTAGATTGCAATGGTTCGACCCAAAGTTATTGCGTGGATTAAAGAAGGTAAACTTTACAGACAGCGCACAAGACCACTTGAAACGAAAACACCTGGAAAGGTTTGAGGAATTCAAGTTATGCATATTGTCTAATCAACTATTTCTGACTGATTCTGTTCAAGCCGTGAGTATATCTGTTCAAAAGCGAAAACAAGTTTCACATATGCATTTGTTAGAACTACTTTGTCTTTCAATGTTTTCAGAAGTGCGGAAAATCAAAATTTCTTGAAACAGGTTATTGAATATGGAAGATTACAGATCGGAAACTGATTGATAAGGATATGGCTGAAATGGCAATGCAGAAATTGAACAGTTTGAACAAATCCTCATATTTTGGTGTTCAATTGGACCATTGGCACAATCACCAGAAGAATGCACTAGAAGAATTTAGATAATACCCCATTTGTTATTTTTTACAACCTGAGCCAATGCTAATTGAGACTATGAGATCTGAATTCTATTCAACTGCAATCAAAAGGTGTTCAACAATTAATGAACGAAAAATAGTGCTTTAAGTCAGTCTCCAAACCAATTCAACGGGATCTACAGTAGGAGGTAAAAAAGATTTCTGTACTTCAACGTACTTCTAATGTAAAACAAATTTAATTCTTATATATACGAGTAAATTTTTGCAAAGCAGGTGTAAAAACATTTCCTAAACTTTGCAGGTATATTCAAGGTGTTTTTTTTAAAAATACCAACTTCAAATTAGAAAAGGGTTTTTCGACATTGGAACACTCATGAAGTAAATTTTATTGAGACATACAAGGTCTGTCCGGAAAGTAATGAGACAAGAATTGCTGCGTAAATCAAAAGTGCTAGAGGGCAGATATTTCATGCGTGGCAGTTGGTGAACGATGTTCAGTGAACAATCGGTGAGTCACCGGCTGCCTTGCAGCTATAAAATGGTCGAGAATTTCTTTCGATGTAAATCTTGCTTAATCATGGTGTTATGAACAATATGCAACAAAATGCTGAACAGCGCTATGCATTCAAGTTTTGCGTGAAACTTGGACATTCCGCAACTGAGACATTTTCAATGCTGGAGAGCGCTTATGGAAACGGTGCTCTATCGAGAGCACAAGTGTTTCGTTGGCACAAGACCTTTAAAGAAGGAAGAGAAAACGTCGAAGATGAAGAACGCCCAGACAATGCCGAAAAGTTGAAGGTTGCTTTAAACTCAGATCAACGTCTGAGTGTGCGTTTAATCGCGGACCAAACTGAGCTTCCTAAATCGATCGTCCATGAAATCATCATGATGAACATGCGAAACATCTGTGCCAAGCTAGTTTCAAAGGTCTTGACTGAAGACCAGAAACAGAATCGAATTTTGATTTCAGTGACCTCTTGGACCATATTGGAAGCGAGCCGAATTTCATAGAACATGTTGTCACTGCTGACGAAAGTTGGGTGTTTGAATACAATCCGGAAACGAAACGGCAAAGCTGTGAATGGCACTCTCCTGAATCTCTTCGTCCAAGAAAAGCTCGAATGAGCAAGTCCCGGATAAAATCAATGCTCATCGTCTTCTTTGACTCGAAGAGCATCGTTCACAAAGAGTTCCTGCCATCCGGAAAAACTGTCAATGCTGCACTTTATGTTGAAGTTTTCCAAAGACTGAAGAATCGGGTTTCACGCATCCGTCCAGGGATCGCTGATGAATGGATCCTCCATCATGACAATGCGCCGAGCCATGCCTCATTGGCAGTCAAAGAGTTTCTGAGGAAAAAGAAGATCCCCACTCTTCTGCAGCCTCCCTACAGCCACGACATTGCACTAGCGGACTTCTTTTTGTTTCCTCGGCTCAAGTCATGCATGAAAGGACTACATTTTGGGACCATCGAGAAGGTCCAAGCTGCCGTTACGACCATTCTGAAGGACATTAGCATTCAGGAGTTCCAGAGAAGCTTTCAGGCATGGCAGAACCGTTGGAAACGATGTTTTGATGTCAAAGGGTGTTATTTTGAGAAATTCTAAGTGTGTGTATTGATATCTTTAAATAAAAGTACTTTGCGGAAAAAGTCTCATTACTTCCCGGACAGATCTTGTATTAAATGCATCTCGCAGTAGCATTAATTTTTCAAATCATTTTAGAAGACATCATAAAACTACGAAGCGATAGAATTTATCTTAGAACAAGCCCAAACGTGTATAACCTAGCTCTGCATAACCGTATTGAAATGGGAGTACAAAAATGGTTTGTTCTTCTAAAAATTGTCCAATTCACTACAGTAGGCTGCTATTTAAAATATGAATATTCAAGTGACCTTAGGAGCCCCAACATAAAGAAGGCCTTCTAACACTGTCATATTTAAACGTAGAATTTATACAGAGGTTGCATTTTATTCTAAATTTCAATTTAATGATTTTTAATTCTATTGCAAATTCCATTTTCGAAAGTTCAATGTTTTGGCATAACATCACAAAGTTATAGTTTTGGGATTTTCCATGAAGATCAAATCTCATAACATATGAAATCTTTTGTAGCAAAATTATCGAGATAAAATAGTAGATTAAATATTGCAAAGAAATTTCAAATTGTGAAATAAAGACGAATAAATTGCTCTTTCGAAATTATCAAATAAGTTTTGAAATATTAAGTGAGTATATTAATCCTTAACAACAATGATATTTTTTACTATTTATGAAAATTGACGCTAGTTCTTACTGCCATGGGCTTCACTTCTCTTATTATGTTAAATTAGTGAAATTAATAATGCCGTAGATGAAAAGTCCATCATACATCTTTTAAATATAACATAATGAATAAAATGATTAATATAATCTATCAAAGATCAACAACATAGTTTACCTCTTAAACAGTAGAATGGGTTACAGAGAATTGCGTTTCCTCTAAACATTGATAACAATGTATATCATTGAGCCTTCGTCTGAACAATAAAAATTCTTTACAATATCGGCGAGATGATTTTCCTTTTACAGCTTCAGTATTAAAAAACCATTGAAGTCTATGTAAAATGTCTAAAGAGGCTATTTAAAAGAACTTAGTATGGTAATATTTCGGGGGCTTATAGCCAAAAGGTGCCAACTTCAAAAAATGGATTTTGGAGTTACTCGTATATAACATAACACTATATGCCTTATACAATGTTTTCTGCTCGATATTTTGACCCTTAATCCCTCATTCAAAAATTTTTTTAAGCAACTTAGTGATAAATGTGAAGTTATTTAGAGGAAAATGGTGATAACTGCACTCGTCACCTTTAATATTTTATTCCAAGATGAACCTTTTTGGCTCTAAATGACCAATTTGAAAATATATTCGTCATGCTGTATTACATTGAGAAATATGTGAATAAGAATCATTATTCAGTACATAGCAGCATTTTTTCAACCAGAGAAATTGATCAGTTGCGGGAAAGATCACTAAAAGGATGGGATTCGACAAAATCAGGTATTGAAGCTCAAACAGTGGTCTGAATGGCTAGAATTATTATAGGAATCTTCTGTTGATTTCTATTTTTGTTTTCAAAATATATAAATCAAAGCAAGTAACCGAGTCAAATCCTATCCGGCTCGGATGGATCACCGAGTCGCATTTTGTGAGCGAGTTGCAACTCTGGTTCAAATAGAAACTTGATGTCAATCGATTACAAACAAACATTTTTAAGGAAACTGATTGCTTAATAAGTTGGTAGGATTCGCTTTGAATTAATGATAGAAGAAAATTTTGACATAGCAACTGCCTTTAACCATATAAAATTTTACTCTGGATTTGATATATTGTGAAGTGTGGATAAATTTCGGCTTAGAAACATCTAGAAGAAATTTTCATACTTTTAATTCAAAATTTAAAAACAGACAATAAATTACGATTTTTACTGATTAAAACCAATGAATTGATTTAAACGATGTCAATTAGATAACTTTAGATTTGCTTCAATAAGCCAAAAATATTGTTTTGAGGACAGAAAAGTGAACTATTTTAAGACAGATTCGAAACTGTTGTATTTTGCTTTTTAAACTGTAGTTACCTGAAATTTTTCAAAATTTGTTAGTTTGTTCAAAAAAAATTAAGCACTCATAACTCGCCAGCTAATAAAGATATTCAATATCTGAAAACACCACAAGATGGAGAAGTGTCTCCCTTTTCATTTTCACTCTTAAACTGCGCCTGGTCGCTTCCCTATTGAGATGTGCCGTTGCACGAAGTCTAAGTCACAGGTCTCTTCGGTGCCTTCTTTTTACTTTACCATTTAAAATCCGTGCTGTGGTGAAACTTTATGGGTTCCAAAACGAAATTGAGCGGTCTATTTACAAAAATCTCTAAACATTAGGTATGGTGACAATTTGAAGAATTTAACAAAATCGGATGTTTAATTGTAAGATATTTAATACGTTCACGTATTTCAGGCAACAAGAACAATTTCTAACAAAAATCTTCCCAAATTCATGGGAGCACATTTAACCATAGATGTTTCCATATCTAAGGACTCTCACATTTCTTAAAACACTTGTACAAAATTGTAAATGGTTCATCACCTTCTTCTCAGCTCAGAGATATATCTAGGTACACAATTTCTTAGTGAATTAAAATTATACAATTATAGCAAAGAGTCATGTGATTTGTAAAATAATCGATTTCATTCAATCTAACTGTAAAATATCACTAACTCATACATCTTTTATGAGTAATTAACATCTACTACATTGTCAGCCTTTTTAAATAAGTATATAGCTCCCACTTCAATATAAATTTGTCTTCAAAATAAGGGCTAAATATGTACTTACCAGAGTTGCACACTGGCTGGCCGACCAGTGTTTTTAACGCCACTCTCACAATACGTGTCGGTACTTAAAATTAAACAGGGGAAGGCATCTTTAAAAGGACAAACGGTTTTCCCATATTTTCAAAGAATTTTCTTCAAGCCTATTAAGAAGTTTTGAAATCGTGGTGTACATACATTAATATAATGTTGAAAGTTTATACTAAAGCGTATTTCTGTCGAAAAAACGAACTATTCCCATTTGAAAATTTAGATTTTTTAAAAAAGATTAAAATTCGGTCCAAACCTAACGTTCATGTATTTACAAGATTGCAAGCCCACGGAAACCTTATATGTGCAAAAATTTACCAAAACCATTGAGGCGTGCCATGTGCAAAGTCAGAGGTGATGGATTAAGAGTGAAAATGAAAGAGGTGGTACTTTCAGATTTCAGATATCTTCATTAGTTTTTATGATATAAGTATTCAAAAAATTTTTAAACTATGAAAAAATGTTAATAATTCCTACGCAGGTTAAGGTTATTATAAATTAATTTTGATAGGTTTGAATTAAAAAGAAATGTTTTCGGAATTGATAAGAAATAGAAAAGCATGCAATTAATGTAAAAACGCTTCATGAAAAAGAGATCCAAATATATTCAACAGATGGCGTTGTTGCAATATATAAAACGACATAAATTTATGCAGATTTGCATGAAACATAAAAATCATTTTAAAATCAATGCATGAAAGCTTCTTTCAAGTAATTATATTATTAAAAAGTCCCTATCTTAAAATCATTTGAAGGATTCCAATTGGGACACCAAATTCACTAATATACAATTTGTCAGGCAAATAAAATTTCAAGTATTGGAAAAATTTCAAAACACATTTTGACGATTTTCAATGAATTTCGTACAACTACTACTATTAGTAAAATTGAATAGATATTACCACAGAAATTTGCAATAATAATGAGAATTGCAATTGTAATGCTTTATATAAAATTGCAGAAAAAATATGAAGCTATCCTGTCAACATTTATATTTTTACTGCCGTTATTTAAAAAAAAATTTTTTTCTTAACTTTATGAAAATTCTGTTTCTATTAATCGAAATACCAAAAATTTAGAGAAATTTCTCAATTGAAATGGCGTTTTGAAACTTGAAGCACAGTTTGAATAAACGTCATACATATATGCATATACAAATCAAACCATGTATAAAATACATTGAATTTATAATAACAATATTTATATTTCCTAAGATTAAAATCATGGGGAAACTGTAATTGCCATGTAATCAATTATCCCTTAAGATATTTATTTACTTATAAATTATAAAACAAGTTGTTCTTGTATACATCGAACTTTACTTCATTCACCGTAATTCTCAAATGGCTAGATATGAGGTAGCAGAGGTGAGTGAGATGGGACATAATTATTGGAAAACATGACATGGGAAAAGATTAGGTTAATTAAAAGTTGCAGGAGAATAAAAAGTTCTCGCATTTCTGTTACTTGTGTAATAATGTGATACCGCAAAAGTGCGGTCGCGATGTCATTAGCACGAGAAATAAATTTTAAAAGCTTAGAAGAGCGGACTCCAACGGGAGAGTTCTCAAGTACTAATTGATTCACACATGTCAACATTGCAAAGGTTTCGTTTGACAATTAGGAGAACTGTGTCCCATCAAAACGTCCACGTGTTTACCGGTCAGCTGACTGCTGCTTTTAACATGATATTTTGTCAGTGAAGAAGTGTAGCCTTTCAATAAATTCCATTTAATTAGCATTAGAAGCGCTAATAAACTTTTCTTCAATCAAGCAAGAGAATAAGTCAACAAACGTGTGTACTCATTAAATGATTTTGAGGGTAATAATGAACCCTTTCTCCTTTTTGAATTTCTCCTAAATGAATAAATATTCATTTTTTACATTTCGACCTCGAATACAATACCACTCAATAATTCAATTTTATTGAAAGCAGGTGAAACTCATATCATTGAAAAATGTATTTGATTTTACCAAGATTATTAATTGTGCCAGCGTAAATCGATATTACAATAAAAAGATAAAATAATTGTTCAAAGAAAACATTTTGAAAAAAATAGAAATTTGAGTAAAAACTGAAGACTACATCAACCTTTCAAACTCAACAAGATACTAAACATAAATTGAAGAATTTTTTGTGTGCAAAACACAGGCTTGCAAGCTCTTAATGAACTGTAGTTAGATTGAGGAGTGTTTATTGCTACCGATAAATCGGCTGCTCAAAATAGTGCACGTCATGAAATTAAGTAGGCACCTAACAAGGTGAACATTAATGTAATCTTGGTCCCAAAGTAAAAAGTACATTTCAGCTTACAAATATTTGCATTCCTCCGAGAATGAATAACCTTCAACATTCTAGCAAACTATCAAATATGCATAGGTTAAATATTTGTTTTTAGTCACTGTATATCTTTTAAAACGTTGTGATATGCTGAGTACATGGAATACATACTCTCATTTAATAATGGGCTAAACAAAAATTGAACTGATTTTGTATTGTAATTATAGGAAACGGTTTGTTCAAAAAAATAAAAAAATATAAAAAAGGATTACTTTTTATACATTTATATTGTTTCTGACCGTCCTATGAATGTGACAATAGTTTTTTAAAAAAGTCTAAAAATGACAGAGGAAAGGGCCAGAATCACTTTGTCTACTTTTCCATAGTACAAAGCGATTCGTATATATATATATATATATATATATATATATATATATATATATATCTTGTATTGTTATACTTAAAATTGGCAAAACTTTATAAAATATTTTTAATAAATTTAAAATAATAACATTGTTAAAGAGGCATGTATTCGAATTAAGCAGCCTGTGACCACTTGAGAGCATATATATATATATATATATATATATATATATATATATATATATACATATATGTAACATGCATATAAGTAAAAATTTTAATCCTCAATACAACAATTGTTTTGTTTATTCAACTCCTTGACATTTTTAATTACTTCTTTAGCTGTGCGATTGCTTATCCGTAATCTATTATTTTTAATTTATTTATTTGGATATAAAAATGGACTGAAGTGATTGTTTTACATTTTAACATAGAAGAATGCAGTGTTACTATTGATTTTTAGGACATCTTCTATAAAGTCATGGAGAAGTTTATTAAATAACTTGATGAAGACTTAAATTTCTTATCTTTCTCAGAAGTATGAAACTAAAATTTGTATATTGTTTATCTGTTTTGACAATCAGTAGTTCGCGCCATTTTTTGCGATTTGGTGATTGACATAAGAGGATTTCAGAAAAGATTGGATTATCGCACTGACTTAAAATTAATTGCTAGGTAATAGAAAGATCACGGAAAGGATTAACATGATTTGGAAAATTTGATGTTTTAGCTCATGTTAATAAGCAAGATGATGTGCATGATTGACAAAAGGATGAGGGTCTTAAAATGGAATGCAAAATCAAAAACCCATATTTCTGAGTGTATCAGATTCAGATTGAAACAATTCAGGTTTAACTCTAGATATTCCATTTTACCCAGAATGTGCTGTAGGGCCTACGGGACATGCTTTCCTTGGATTTAAATTTTATCAAAAATCTATGAACATCTTAAAAGAAACTGTTATTAAGTTCAATATTCATATCTGATATGATAATTCAAGTAAGTGTGGAGTGATGGGTTTTATAAAAATTGCAAACTTAGGTTAGATTCTATACACAGAACAGTGCAAATATATAATACAATTGAAGTTCATATCGCTAAAATTTTCTGTTCAATAATTATTAACAAGCAAACTGGAAATATATTATACTTAATTCCATCGGGATTCAAGTTTTTAATTAAACATAACAACATTTAGTGTCAGAAACTTGTGAAGTTTTATTTTTGAGTATATTAAAACAGTGATGAAATTTTCAGCATAGCATTTGATGCATTATATTCTTATTTGATAATTAGTATTCGTTTAGTAAGCAAACAAGACAAGATATGTTTAAAATTGCTGTGTTTATAAATGAAGTTGATATTTATTTTTTCGTTAATTTAATTACAGATGGCCAATGAAAAGTGTTCTCTGGGTGGCTTGATGAATTAGTAGATATTTGGCAGACGATAGTTTATAAATTGGTACGCACTATGAGGGGGGCGTCATATTTGGGCTATCCCGTCATAAACAAGTGTGTTTTGGATTTCATGATTGATATGATATGGTTTGTGTTACATTAAAACATATACATTTACACTTGTTCACTTGTTAGCGAAGCGAAGAAAGTGTCAAAACATTTCCTTGTTGTTTGGTTTGTGTACTGACGTTTATTTATTTTATGACATCTTGCGAAAGCATGACTTGATATTTTCCTCTACTCTAGGCTCTTTCCTATTCATTTATTCACTTGACTTGAAAAATGTTTATAAACCTAGACACTCACACGTCAGTACAATATTTGCATTTTTAATTCCATCTTGTCAGCTTTCTCTACTTAATCAATAAGTAGTCCCAAACACTCCAAAAATTTACTTCCCGCCATTCAATATATATTCTACATTACATACAAGTTCCCCAAATACAAGAAGATTAACAAAATAGAGAAACTCGAATATATTTTGGGTTTTTTACATTGCCATAACAGTAAGTCGATTAAGCCTCATTCAACCATATATTCTTACAACTTTTTTGAAAGTCTGTCTAAATTTTATAGACATACGATAGTTATGGTAATTTTAGCATGGCTTCTATGCTGCAAAAATGTACATAAATGAATATCTATTTATATCCAAGAATTGATAGCTATACAAAAATATAATTTCTTTTTACAAAATGAAGTTTTAAGGTAAATAGAACTTAATTCTAAAGTTTTATGCACTGGGGCTTAGGAAATCTGCTTGATAAACGATGTTCGAAAAAATATGCGATTTTGTGAATTCGTTTTTATAATAAATGCCACCGACCATGTCTCATCACACGCGCTAGCCCGCAAAAACTACTGCAGCCTATGTATTTTCCCAAAAATTTGTCTGAAGTCCCTGCTCGCAATTCATGTAGTTTTTTTCAAAAATCAGTCCTGTTCGCAGCCCGCATTTGTTTTATCTTGGCACGTAGTCTGCCGACAACCAGAGATGGACACATGCCGGTCTAGGCTGAAACGGGCTGTTCCAAGATTTAGGAAATTACTGACAAAAAACGGGCCGAAAAAATGAATAAACCTGTAAATATACATTACTGAAATCTCTAGAGAAGCACCTATACAACTTTGTATAACGTTGCATTGAAGATATATGCCACCCAAGCAACTTTTGCTCATTCAGAAAGAGATTGTAGTCAAATTGGACTTAGTGCTACAGCCAAAAATTAATGTGTTGAAATAGATCAATAAATTTTGACGGGCCGAAAACGGGTTTGAAATAATAGTTGACGAGCCAGGCCTGAAAAATTTGGCCCGTGTCCATCTCCTACTACAACTTTTAGTTCAATCATCAGTATGTTGCCAAAAACATTAGCAAACCACTAAAAATAGAAGGTTTATGTAAAAATTTCAAAGAATTGTTTATTCAATGTAAACCGAAAAACAAACTAATAATATTTAAATGTATCCCGAATGAATATTATATTTTCGCCCGGCACAGCCCGCACCCTACTTCCATCCTTGGCTGAGTCAATTAGCTATCTCAAGCCCAAAGACTTTTCTATAAATATGCCCCTGGGATATATTTGACTATTTCAGTCACATTCATGGCGCCCAACCTCCATGCCGTGCATTCGAACGAACTTGACGTTCGTTTATAGCAAGATCTTCCCTTTCTCTGTTGGCAACAAATTCTATAGTTATCTGAATGACCTTGATCCGGCGAAGCTGATGATGTTATAGAATACTGATTTTCTTATTTATAATATCCCTACTTTGGCTTATGTTGCGTGCCCTTTAGTATCCTTAGTATAATTCGGAGTAAAGTATTGTTGGTACACGAAGTACAAACACGAAATTGTTCTAATACAGGAAATACACGTGTACACGATATGCTAAAAACGCTAGTGTACAATGTAGTGATGTATTGCCCAGTTTTACCCGACCATATTCTCTAATACGGTGGGTGCGCATAATTATTTTCATTCCACATTAGGAGTATCTTAAAAAAGATTTTCTTCAAAGTCATGAATTATATTAAAAAAAAGTTTAAAAAAATTAGCATATAATGAATGTGATTTTTATTCGAAATGTTAGTGGAGATTTTTAAGTTGTTTAGTAGTAGCATTGAAAATTATATTGTCGTTTATCGGCAGGTTAAAAAGTTTCGGATACGGGTGAGCACGGATAGTATAATATTTCTTGTCAGGCAGCTGCGGTATTAAAATGCTCTACCCGCACACTGGGGTCATCAGTCAACTCATACAGTTAGAATATCGGACCGGATTGAGAATTGATGTTGCGAATTGTGAAATTCAAATATCAAGTTTCTATACATAAGATTATATAATAGATATTACCTGCGGCACGCATATTTTTATCAGGTGTAGGCTGGTACGATTAACCTTTGCATTCTACATTTATATATATAAATATATATATATTCTTCCATTTCGCTTAATAAAATGTTGACCTGATTCAACTTGAACTAAGAAGGGTAGTACAACCTAGTAATGGTTAGATATACATGTTAGGAATTTACTTGTTCTTTCGTTTCAAATACATCTATGTTTCACAGTTATTACTGATTAAATAAAAAGTAGTAAAGTGTGATCAGGGCTTTCAGCCAAACTTAATTTTTATTGTTATTGCTTTAAGGGAGTTACATTGACAAATGTAAACTGCATAACTTCATAATCTGGTATTATTTATAAATTTTAATCTCTTTAACATAAACTTCTGCCCTTGAAATAGTATCAACAGCTACTTCATGGAATCTTTGTCACCCTAATCAAGATCAAGATTAATGTCAACTTGACTCTATTCAAATCCATTCACTTTGAAGTTTATTAAAATTGGTTTATGAATGTATGGTTTAGCTAAGAGATGTGTAGTTACATTCTCACAATAGCCTGTAGTTGTGCGCATGCATTTCAGAAAGAGTAATCAGGTATTAAAACGCTCACATAAATCTTCATCTAATTGAGCAATCTGTCTAAACTAGTTTCTAGCAATTAACACTTAGTCATGTATTGGCTTTACAGTGCTGTTTACAGTAGACAGATTACCGGTTACAAAATGATGTCTAATATAATTAGCGTGTTGGCATAACGAATATAGCTCTGTGCGAAGCTATTAAATACTACCAATTTCGAAAGCATCGCAATATATCACTTTTCACTAGTAAAAGTGTCATGTGATCGAATGCCTTATTTTATAATTAATACTAATTGGAAAATTACAGTGATTTACGTACTATGCAACAGTCGCTTATTGAGAATTTCAAAACCGATTCAAGAGTTTTTTCCAAAAACCTATGGATCAGCATAATTGGAAAAGTATTCATCCAATTGAAGTTTTTTGCTGTTTTGAAGTTTAGATGTTTGAATATCATATGAGAATACTGAGGTTTAATTTATTTTTTTTTAATTTATCTCACAATCGGAGACGTATTTAGGAGGGCATTATGCAACGTCCCCACCTCTTTCGCGTTCTAAAATTGATGTTTTAGTTAGAGAATAAAGTATTTGATTAAAAAAATTTAATGCACTAAGGATTGAATGATGACGTAAAATGCATATCAACTACCAATTTTGCAACATTTTGACATTTTTTGTAAGGGTCTGCCATAAAATTGAACACAAAACTTGATTAAAATTGAGATGTTCCCCATTCGAAATTTCTGGATACGCTCCTGCCCACAATATCGAAGTTGGTTTGTTTTTGGCGTTTCTCCAACGATTACTCATTTCAAGTATAGATTCCTGTTGGTAATTAGGCTTAAGTTTTTCATTCAAATGCCTTGTGTTACTTGTAAGCGATTTATTTCCAAAACTACTGAACAATGCAACACCATTCTTCACTAGAAAATTTGGAGTAGGCTAACAATGACTGAGCTTCCATTTTTGTGTGATTCCTTTAAAAGAATGTATATGCAGCTCGAAGAACTTGTGACGCACTGAAAATAATAAAAATGAAATTTGTAAGTTTAGCGATCAAGTCATTTTGTTGAGGATAAGTGAATATATCAATGAAACTAGAAAGTGTATAATGACCCTGACTGCCAGTGTAATGGAGAAAAATTTTAAAAAATCGCACAATTATAATCAATATTCTCATAGTTGGTTAGGAAAGCGATCCAAATTCAATACGTTAACAAGTGAAAATGCAACCGTAAACAACAATTCTAGCTTCAAATGTCTGCATATGCTTAATAAATTTATTTGAATAGATATATTTGAAGAAATGTGCAGAACCTAAATGTGTCAAAGTTATTTGTAATAACATTTGCGGAAAAAACACGCCTTTAATGTAAACTTCATCTTTAGCGAAATTATTTTGAGTGTAAGCTAACGATTTGGTTTACGGTCATGTTAACGTAAAACACCATTTGTTAACGCGGTTGTTAACGTATTGAATTTGGATCACTTCCCTTATTAATTTTGTATTTAAAAAATTCGATTTTGAGTGCCATAATTTCATAATATTTGTGTATTGGGGGACTATATTACTGAGGTTTATATTTGGATACCAAATTTGCGTTAACAGATGGAGACTTGGAGATATTTATATCACCTATCATTGTAGTTGGCTCTTTTTCTATTACAAGAACAGTTGAATTTCTGCAGCCTTAGTGAGCAGTTGATATGCATGTGATTGTTTACTTGGTGGGATAAATAAATTTTGATGGTATGTGGGTAAAATCAACAATGTGAGTATTTTTAACTGACCGTTGCAGAATTTCAGAAGTTGCATAGAGTTTTGAAGTTTTAGATTGATTTAAGATGTTTTTTGAAATGCTCAGTGTGCATAAATAACTGCTTTTTGCTTAATTAGTTCAATTTTCTACTTGCTCCAACATTTATTTTCCAAAGTTTAATTTATCCATCTTTTTTCATTCGCTAATTAGCTTCATCTAAAATTATCACGCATATTTACATCCACTAATTCATGTTTATCAACAAAAGTTTTACACAGGAATATTTCCGTCTTCCGCTCAAGTTTTAATTCGCTCTCTTTACTTTTTAATCACAGAAAATGTAAAATGTCTTCTAGACATACAAATTTTGTGCATATTCATTTAAAATTAACTATTTATGTTCAAATGTTGTATCATTTATTGGATAAACAATATATATCTGCTAAGTTATAAAGAATTATGGTAGTATATTTTTGGGTTCTGCGTGACCAAAATTTTATTGGTCCCAGTCATGCATTAGTCCGAGTGCTACTGATATATTTATTCCTAGTCACATGATTACACAGAAACGAAAAACTAATTGTTGCATTTGCAGGTTTTAACTGGTCCAAGTTACATTTTGTAGGTTTTATGCGACTTTTGAAAATTTCGACCTGCGCTAATCTCTGATTGACTTCTTATAATTATAACCAGACTTGTCAACGAGCCGCATTTCCAAGCTCGGCTCGGCTCTTTTAAATTTTGTGTAAGTTCAGCTCGGCTCGCCACATAAAATCTTTGAATGAGGCTCGTTTTAGCTCGCTATTTTTTAAAAAATATTGTGCTCAAAGAATTTTTTACATAGCTCTTCCTATTATTTAATAAACATTTCTTAAATAAGATTATGGGAAAGGCATACTGACTGCAAAAAATAAGAAAAATCTCCATAATCAAATTAACAAGCAGAACTATAAACTTGCTTTGCCTAAAATAGGCTCGTTTTGGGCTCGTTGTATATCAAATACTGTGCTCAAGCTCGGCTCATTAACAAGTCTGATTATAACTAATCACGACAAAGGTTGTCTGAAAATGATTTTCAAGAATTTTCATATGTAAACTTTGGAAACTTAATAATCGATTGGATTATTCATTATGTGTTTGTTTATTTGAGTCAACATTGACTGTGTTATAGGGCTGCATTTTAGGCATTGAGTTGGATATTTCTTGTAATAAATGTGATGTCATCTTTAATAGAGGTATCTGAGAAATCTATTGTGTAACACTTAGTGAATTCTTAGACTAACTTCATTTAATTGTGATAATGGAAGGCTATTGATGAGGCATTGAGACAAACGCCATTGGATAACGACTTTTGAATTAAGTGATTGTTTTTCAATGGAATTCAATCTCTTTGGGTAAAGTGTCCGTGTTATTTTTAATGAGAATGTAATTGATCGCTGAAGGGCTACAAATACTGGTTAAACGGAGACACCGCCCTCGTCAACCTTAATTGCGCTCTACCCCATGCCAAGATTTGAATTTTGCAAACAAATATACACTGCTGAGTTATTGTTTGCTGTGATCTTTTGATTTGTTGGAGTACAAGGGGATCATGTCGCCTTCCAATTGGCTCAATCACAAGACAACGATGGGAACATTTTGTCGAATGATAAAACACCATTAAACATTGCTGGAAAGCGATTTTCACCTACGAAAATTTATTATAAGTTAGTAGAATTCAGCTTTCATTCTTTCTTGTTTATATAAACCAGTTTTGAATTTTTAAATTCATTACCGATTGCATAAATAAAACTTTAAATTTAATCTAGTTTATTTATTGGTAATTAACGGTAACAAAGTAATTTAATTGCAAACGTAATATTTTTTTTTATAAAAATAATGCTAGAAACAAGCTTACTCTTTACCTTAAATAAAAAACATTAATTGTTGTGCATCCGTTTTGAAATCTTACCGAATTCTAGGCTTAAAAGTCTTAAACCCCCATCAAGTTCTTTCCTTTTTTATTATGTATTTGCTTCTGAACAGTAACAACATGTCTTCCAAAGTTGAACAAATTTTACAATATTGTTCCATTGATGTTCTAAAGAAATCATTTAAATTCTCAACTTTTCTCTTTTTTATTTTCTAGGCTTAAAAGTCTTAAACCCCCATCAAGTTCTTTCCTTTTTTATTATGTATTTGCTTCTGAACAGTAACAACATGTCTTCCAAAGTTGAACAAATTTTACAATATTGTTCCATTGATGTTCTAAAGAAATCATTTAAATTCTCAACTTTTCTCTTTTTTATTTTCTAGGCTTAAAAGTCTTAAACCCCCATCAAGTTCTTTCCTTTTTTATTATGTATTCGCTTCTGAACAGTAACAACATGTCTTCCAAAGTTGAACAAATTTTACAATATTGTTCCATTGATGTTCTAAAGAAATCATTTAAATTCTCAACTTTTCTCTTTTTTATTTTCTAGGCTTAAAAGTCTTAAACCCCCATCAAGTTCTTTCCTTTTTTATTATGTATTCGCTTCTGAACAGTAACAACATGTCTTCCAAAGTTGAACAAATTTTACAATATTGTTCCATTGATGTTCTAAAGAAATCATTTAAATTCTCAACTTTTCTCTTTTTTATTTTCTAGGCTTAAAAGTCTTAAACCCCCATCAAGTTCTTTCCTTTTTTATTATGTATTCGCTTCTGAACAGTAACAACATGTCTTCCAAAGTTGAACAAATTTTACAATATTGTTCCATTGATGTTCTAAAGAAATCATTTAAATTCTCAACTTTTCTCTTTTTTATTTTCTAGGCTTAAAAGTCTTAAACCCCCATCAAGTTCTTTCCTTTTTTATTATGTATTCGCTTCTGAACAGTAACAACATGTCTTCCAAAGTTGAACAAATTTTACAATATTGTTCCATTGATGTTCTAAAGAAATCATTTAAATTCTCAACTTTTCTCTTTTTTATTTTCTAGGCTTAAAAGTCTTAAACCCCCATCAAGTTCTTTCCTTTTTTATTATGTATTCGCTTCTGAACAGTAACAACATGTCTTCCAAAGTTGAACAAATTTTACAATATTGTTCCATTGATGTTCTAAAGAAATCATTTAAATTCTCAACTTTTCTCTTTTTTATTTTCTAGGCTTAAAAGTCTTAAACCCCCATCAAGTTCTTTCCTTTTTTATTATGTATTCGCTTCTGAACAGTAACAACATGTCTTCCAAAGTTGAACAAATTTTACAATATTGTTCCATTGATGTTCTAAAGAAATCATTTAAATTCTCAACTTTTCTCTTTTTTATTTTCTAGGCTTAAAAGTCTTAAACCCCCATCAAGTTCTTTCCTTTTTTATTATGTATTCGCTTCTGAACAGTAACAACATGTCTTCCAAAGTTGAACAAATTTTACAATATTGTTCCATTGATGTTCTAAAGAAATCATTTAAATTCTCAACTTTTCTCTTTTTTATTTTCTAGGCTTAAAAGTCTTAAACCCCCATCAAGTTCTTTCCTTTTTTATTATGTATTCGCTTCTGAACAGTAACAACATGTCTTCCAAAGTTGAACAAATTTTACAATATTGTTCCATTGATGTTCTAAAGAAATCATTTAAATTCTCAACTTTTCTCTTTTTTATTTTCTAGGCTTAAAAGTCTTAAACCCCCATCAAGTTCTTTCCTTTTTTATTATGTATTCGCTTCTGAACAGTAACAACATGTCTTCCAAAGTTGAACAAATTTTACAATATTGTTCCATTGATGTTCTAAAGAAATCATTTAAATTCTCAACTTTTCTCTTTTTTATTTTCTAGGCTTAAAAGTCTTAAACCCCCATCAAGTTCTTTCCTTTTTTATTATGTATTCGCTTCTGAACAGTAACAACATGTCTTCCAAAGTTGAACAAATTTTACAATATTGTTCCATTGATGTTCTAAAGAAATCATTTAAATTCTCAACTTTTCTCTTTTTTATTTTCTAGGCTTAAAAGTCTTAAACCCCCATCAAGTTCTTTCCTTTTTTATTATGTATTCGCTTCTGAACAGTAACAACATGTCTTCCAAAGTTGAACAAATTTTACAATATTGTTCCATTGATGTTCTAAAGAAATCATTTAAATTCTCAACTTTTCTCTTTTTTATTTTCTAGGCTTAAAAGTCTTAAACCCCCATCAAGTTCTTTCCTTTTTTATTATGTATTCGCTTCTGAACAGTAACAACATGTCTTCCAAAGTTGAACAAATTTTACAATATTGTTCCATTGATGTTCTAAAGAAATCATTTAAATTCTCAACTTTTCTCTTTTTTATTTTCTAGGCTTAAAAGTCTTAAACCCCCATCAAGTTCTTTCCTTTTTTATTATGTATTCGCTTCTGAACAGTAACAACATGTCTTCCAAAGTTGAACAAATTTTACAATATTGTTCCATTGATGTTCTAAAGAAATCATTTAAATTCTCAACTTTTCTCTTTTTTATTTTCTATATATATATATATATATATATATACCGGTTTTGATTTGAAAATCATCATCAGAGTACAAAAGTCGTGGGAATAATATTTACAATATACTATACTTAATGATGTTTAAATATTCATGCACTTAAAGTATATTTAATATGCTCCCATTACTTTGTTGCTTGTTCAATAATTGAACTTTGTTATGGTTCTTAATTATTAAAGTTTCTGCAAACTTTGTATTGGTTGTTGTAATTATTATATTAAAATGGTTATTTTTAGCATGATGTTGATGCATTTATGTTTATGACATTTGATGACCTCATAGATTTTCATTGATCCTAGTTACAAAATGGCGCATAGTTTCCCCGACGTAAGAAATATTGCATTATTCACAATTATATTTATAGATAAGTGAGGAAACTAGCATTTTTCGATAGGATCTTTGTTCTTAAAAATGTCTGACGTTTTCTTTGATTTGCAAAATTGGTGTTAACTTAGTAAATTTTAATCGTGTTTTAATGATGTTAATCCATGCTTTTAAGAGATTTTGATGATCTTCAATATATGATATTTTCCAATATATTGGCAATTTATCGTCGTCATTTACTTGGTTACATTCAATAGACTTTGAAGTGAGAGCTTGTCAACAATATTCTTAATCCATTTATGTGGATTTTTTTCTAAGATTTCATATAATTCAGTTATTGATTCAATTGTTATTATAATTTGAAGAACTTTTAATAATTCGATTTAATAAGCACTGACTTGTGTTTATCTTGTACTTTGTGTCTTAAAAAGATTGATAGGGAATGTGTAAAGTAGTATTTGATGGCTTGCGATACATTTTGTTTCATAGTGGTGTTGGTTCAAAGTTTTTGTTACATCTAGAATATTTAGATTGTGATTTTGTTCTTCTTCTATTGTAAGTTGTATTTCAGGTAGGCATCCATTTAAAAATTTCATAAAATTTTCTACATTTTCTTTATCTTCAAACATAGCAAATGTCATCAATGTATTTGTAGTATACCAGTGGTTTATTAATTTTGAATATTTTAATTTCTTTAAAAATATATTTTACACTGAAACATGCTATGTTTAACAATTTCCTTAACACATTCACGCGCGCCTTAGCTTTTCATGCTGGTCCAATTAGCACGAACGGTTATAGCCGTCCAAATTTAAATGTGAAAAAGAAACAAGGTACTTGAAGAGCTGTAATTGCTAAGTGTTATTACATAGGAGTAAATAAGAAATGACCCTTTAGTGCCAATTTTGCTCTAATGTATGACTGTTTTGGACAAGCTATTAATGTTAAAAACACTTTCTATTAGAGAAGATATGGATGCTGTGATCAGTGATTTGAGAGGTTGTGCATTTTGTGCAAATTCAACATGACGGCTATAGCCGTCAGCGAGGGTGAATGTAATAAAGTTGTATGGGATATGGAAATGTCATGTTCTGGTATTAAATTCAAGATGTGATCAATTGCATCTTCACAGGAATGTTTGTAAAAAGTGATTTTGCATCAAAACTTACCATGTAATTACTTTTATCACGTATGTTTTCGAAATCATTCTCTAGCTTATTGAGAAAATCAAAAGTATCTATTAAATAGTAGTTTGATGGAATGTAGTTTTTCATTAACTTATCTAACAATTTCGAAAGTTTATAAATAGGGGAATTAATCATAGATAGAATAGATCTCAATGGTGGATCTTTATTGTCTTTATGAATTTTAGGAAGTTCATAAATCCGACTTGGTTGGCATCCAATACTATGAATTTACTTATATAAAATTTCCGATAATTCTTTTTTTTGTGAAATACAGTAGAACAAAATCGCAATCTAAATTTTTTAGACGTAACAATAATGTTGAACCAACACCAATATATAACAAAGACGTATCGCAATCCATACCTTATCAAACTTTTTGTGAGCCAAAGTACAAGATAAACACAATTTGTGCTTATTAAATCGAATTATTAAAATTACCTTTAAATTATAATAACATAATTGAATTAATAACTGAATTATATGAAATATTAGAAAAGACCGACTATCCACATAAATTCATTAAGAATATTGTTGACAACCTCTCACTTCAAAGTCTATTGAATGTAACCAAGTAAAAGACAAAGTTAAAATACCAATATATTGGAAAATATCATATTGAAGATCATCAAAATCCCTTAAAAGCATGGATTAACATCATTAAAACACGATTAAAATTTACTAAGTTAACACCAATTTTGCAAATCAAAGAAAACGTCAGACATTTTAGAACAAAGATCCTATCGAAAAATGCTAGTTTCCTCACTTGTTTATAAATGCAATTGTGAATAATGG
>CABFPE010000280.1:720334-739654 GCA_900660155.1 Hofstenia miamia | reverse complement strand
GATCTAAATTTTGTATAAATACCTATTTTATTATTATTAATTTATTGAGGAATAAATACATAATAACTAGGTAAAGGACTCCTGATTTAGATTATTATAAAAACATCCTTTCAATTGTTTTCCAATAATTGTTCTTTTATTTCAAGAAAAATAATAAGTGTGTTGAACTTATGAATATATATATATATAAAGCCTTGTGCATAATAGTTCGGACTAATGTTTTTCACATGAACGTAGTTCTCTCTTTGTTGTTACTGGTAATTTGAAAGTTTGAATGCTTAATTTCAGAATGTACTGGTTAGCATTTAGGTCTAAGCTTAACATTTTTGGCAATTGCTGAGCACTTATTTCATTATTCACTGCAAAATGCTTGGTAAAATTATTTGCTTCGAAATACGAAAAATTAGTTTCAAAATTCCTGGAAAAAATTCCACAGAAAAAAATTTGCAAATTTCTTCAATTGTCAAAGCAAACGGTATCTTCAATTATTTCACATTATAAAAGAACCGGTCAAATTGGGCCATTAGCAAAACTAGGGCGCTCTTCTAAAACAACGAGCGGTTCCCAAGGAAATTTAGCCCGTCTTTCCAGAGTTTGTCCGCGTTGGACGTTGAAGCAGTTGGAAGTAGATTGGATAGATGGATATTTTGTGCATGAATCCACAATTCACCTGAATTTTAAACAAATATGGGCTATATGGTCGCTTAAAATTGGAATTATTTAATTAGTCCGAACTATTATGCACAAGGCTGTATATTTGTGTGTGTGTACACTATTGCGCTCAATATAATTTTAACCGGTTTCGATTCGAAAATCATCATCAGAATACAAAATTTGTAAGAATAATATTTACAATATACGACACTAAAATTTGATGATGTTTAAATATTCATGCGCTTAAAGTATATTTAATATGCTCACATTACTTTGTTGCTTGTTCAATAATTGAACTTTGTTATGGTTCTTAATTATTAAAGTTTCTGCAAACTTTGTATTGGTTGTTGTCATTATTATATTAAAATTGTTATTTTTAGAATGATGTAGATGCATATATATTTCTGACATTTGATGACCTCATAGATGTTCATTGATCCTAGTTACAAAATGGCGCATAGTTTCCCCGACGTAAGAAATATTGCATTATTCACAATTGCATTTATAAACAAGTGAGGAAACTAGCATTTTTCGATAGGATCTTTGTTCTAAAAATGTCTGACGTTTTCTTTGATTTGCAAAATTGGTGTTAACTTAGTAAATTTTAATCGTGTTTTAATGATGTTAATCCATGCTTTTAAGAGATTTTGATGATCTTCAATATATGATATTTTCCAATATATTGGTATTTTATCTTTGTCTTTTACTTGGTTACATTCAATAGACTTTGAAGTGAGAGGTTGTCAATATTCTTAATCAATTTATGTGGATAGTCGGTCTTTTCTAATATTTCATATAATTCAGTTATTAATTCAATTATGTTATTATAGTTTAAAGGTAATTTTAATAATTCGATTTAATAAGCACAAATTGTGTTTATCTTGTACTTGACTCCCAAAAAGTTTGATAAGGAATGGATAAAGCGATACGTCTTTGTTATATATTGGTTTTGGTTCAACATTATTGTTACGTCTAAAAAATTTAGATTCCGATTTTGTTCTATTGTATTTCACAAAAAAAAGAATTATCGGAAATTTTATATAAGTAAATTCATAGTATTGGATGCCAACCAAGTCGGATTTATGAACTTCCTAAAATTCATAAAGACAATAAAGATCCACCATTGAGATCTATTCTATCTATGATTAATTCCCCTATTTATAAACTTTCGAAATTGTTAGATAAGTTAATGAAAAACTACATTCCATCAAACTACTATTTAATAGATACTTTTGATTTTCTCAATAAGCTAGAGAATGATTTCGAAAACATACGTGATAAAAGTAATTACATGGTAAGTTTTGATGCAAAATCACTTTTTACAAACATTCCTGTGAAGATGCAATTGATCACATCTTGAATTTAATACCAGAACATGACATTTCCATATCCCATACAACTTTATTACATTCACCCTCGCTGACGGCTATAGCCGTCATGTTGAATTTGCACAAAATGCACAACCTCTCAAATCACTGATCACAGCATCCATATCTTCTCTAATAGAAAGTGTTTTTAACATTAATAGCTTGTCCAAAACAGTCATACATTAGAGCAAAATTGGCACTAAAGGGTCATTTCTTATTTACTCCTATGTAATAACACTTAGCAATTACAGCTCTTCAAGTACCTTGTTTCTTTTTCACATTTAAATTTGGACGGCTATAACCGTTCGTGCTAATTGGACCAGCATGAAAAGCTAAGGCGCGCGTGAATGTGTTAAGGAAATTGTTAAACATAGCATGTTTCAGTGTAAAATATATTTTTAAAGAAATTAAAATATTCAAAATTAATAAACCACTGGTATACTACAAATACATTGATGACATTTGCTATGTTTGAAGATAAAGAAAATGTAGAAAATTTTATGAAATTTTTAAATGGATGCCTACCTGAAATACAACTTACAATAGAAGAAGAACAAAATCACAATCTAAATATTCTAGATGTAACAAAAACTTTGAACCAACACCACTATGAAACAAAATGTATCGCAAGCCATCAAATACTACTTTACACATTCCCTATCAATCTTTTTAAGACACAAAGTACAAGATAAACACAAGTCAGTGCTTATTAAATCGAATTATTAAAAGTTCTTCAAATTATAATAACAATTGAATCAATAACTGAATTATATGAAATCTTAGAAAAAAATCCACATAAATGGATTAAGAATATTGTTGACAAGCTCTCACTTCAAAGTCTATTGAATGTAACCAAGTAAATGACGACGATAAATTGCCAATATATTGGAAAATATCATATATTGAAGATCATCAAAATCTCTTAAAAGCATGGATTAACATCATTAAAACACGATTAAAATTTACTAAGTTAACACCAATTTTGCAAATCAAAGAAAACGTCAGACATTTTTAAGAACAAAGATCCTATCGAAAAATGCTAGTTTCCTCACTTATCTATAAATATAATTGTGAATAATGCAATATTTCTTACGTCGGGGAAACTATGCGCCATTTTGTAACTAGGATCAATGAAAATCTATGAGGTCATCAAATGTCATAAACATAAATGCATCAACATCATGCTAAAAATAACCATTTTAATATAATAATTACAACAACCAATACAAAGTTTGCAGAAACTTTAATAATTAAGAACCATAACAAAGTTCAATTATTGAACAAGCAACAAAGTAATGGGAGCATATTAAATATACTTTAAGTGCATGAATATTTAAACATCATTAAGTATAGTATATTGTAAATATTATTCCCACGACTTTTGTACTCTGATGATGATTTTCAAATCAAAACCGGTTTATATATATATATATATATATATAGAAAATAAAAAAGAGAAAAGTTGAGAATTTAAATGATTTCTTTAGAACATCAATGGAACAATATTGTAAAATTTGTTCAACTTTGGAAGACATGTTGTTACTGTTCAGAAGCAAATACATAATAAAAAAGGAAAGAACTTGATGGGGGTTTAAGACTTTTAAGCCTAGAAAATAAAAAAGAGAAAAGTTGAGAATTTAAATGATTTCTTTAGAACATCAATGGAACAATATTGTAAAATTTGTTCAACTTTGGAAGACATGTTGTTACTGTTCAGAAGCAAATACATAATAAAAAAGGAAAGAACTTGATGGGGGTTTAAGACTTTTAAGCCTAGAAAATAAAAAAGAGAAAAGTTGAGAATTTAAATGATTTCTTTAGAACATCAATGGAACAATATTGTAAAATTTGTTCAACTTTGGAAGACATGTTGTTACTGTTCAGAAGCAAATACATAATAAAAAAGGAAAGAACTTGATGGGGGTTTAAGACTTTTAAGCCTAGAAAATAAAAAAGAGAAAAGTTGAGAATTTAAATGATTTCTTTAGAACATCAATGGAACAATATTGTAAAATTTGTTCAACTTTGGAAGACATGTTGTTACTGTTCAGAAGCAAATACATAATAAAAAAGGAAAGAACTTGATGGGGGTTTAAGACTTTTAAGCCTAGAAAATAAAAAAGAGAAAAGTTGAGAATTTAAATGATTTCTTTAGAACATCAATGGAACAATATTGTAAAATTTGTTCAACTTTGGAAGACATGTTGTTACTGTTCAGAAGCAAATACATAATAAAAAAGGAAAGAACTTGATGGGGGTTTAAGACTTTTAAGCCTAGAAAATAAAAAAGAGAAAAGTTGAGAATTTAAATGATTTCTTTAGAACATCAATGGAACAATATTGTAAAATTTGTTCAACTTTGGAAGACATGTTGTTACTGTTCAGAAGCAAATACATAATAAAAAAGGAAAGAACTTGATGGGGGTTTAAGACTTTTAAGCCTAGAAAATAAAAAAGAGAAAAGTTGAGAATTTAAATGATTTCTTTAGAACATCAATGGAACAATATTGTAAAATTTGTTCAACTTTGGAAGACATGTTGTTACTGTTCAGAAGCAAATACATAATAAAAAAGGAAAGAACTTGATGGGGGTTTAAGACTTTTAAGCCTAGAAAATAAAAAAGAGAAAAGTTGAGAATTTAAATGATTTCTTTAGAACATCAATGGAACAATATTGTAAAATTTGTTCAACTTTGGAAGACATGTTGTTACTGTTCAGAAGCAAATACATAATAAAAAAGGAAAGAACTTGATGGGGGTTTAAGACTTTTAAGCCTAGAAAATAAAAAAGAGAAAAGTTGAGAATTTAAATGATTTCTTTAGAACATCAATGGAACAATATTGTAAAATTTGTTCAACTTTGGAAGACATGTTGTTACTGTTCAGAAGCAAATACATAATAAAAAAGGAAAGAACTTGATGGGGGTTTAA
The DNA here is from genome assembly GCA_900660155.1 of Hofstenia miamia. Classification (NCBI taxonomy): domain Eukaryota; kingdom Metazoa; phylum Xenacoelomorpha; order Acoela; family Hofsteniidae; genus Hofstenia; species Hofstenia miamia. Next base: position 734,702 of record CABFPE010000280.1, on the reverse strand, counting down.
GACTTTTAAGCCTAGAAAATAAAAAAGAGAAAAGTTGAGAATTTAAATGATTTCTTTAGAACATCAATGGAACAATATTGTAAAATTTGTTCAACTTTGGAAGACATGTTGTTACTGTTCAGAAGCAAATACATAATAAAAAAGGAAAGAACTTGATGGGGGTTTAAGACTTTTAAGCCTAGAAAATAAAAAAGAGAAAAGTTGAGAATTTAAATGATTTCTTTAGAACATCAATGGAACAATATTGTAAAATTTGTTCAACTTTGGAAGACATGTTGTTACTGTTCAGAAGCAAATACATAATAAAAAAGGAAAGAACTTGATGGGGGTTTAAGACTTTTAAGCCTAGAAAATAAAAAAGAGAAAAGTTGAGAATTTAAATGATTTCTTTAGAACATCAATGGAACAATATTGTAAAATTTGTTCAACTTTGGAAGACATGTTGTTACTGTTCAGAAGCAAATACATAATAAAAAAGGAAAGAACTTGATGGGGGTTTAAGACTTTTAAGCCTAGAAAATAAAAAAGAGAAAAGTTGAGAATTTAAATGATTTCTTTAGAACATCAATGGAACAATATTGTAAAATTTGTTCAACTTTGGAAGACATGTTGTTACTGTTCAGAAGCAAATACATAATAAAAAAGGAAAGAACTTGATGGGGGTTTAAGACTTTTAAGCCTAGAAAATAAAAAAGAGAAAAGTTGAGAATTTAAATGATTTCTTTAGAACATCAATGGAACAATATTGTAAAATTTGTTCAACTTTGGAAGACATGTTGTTACTGTTCAGAAGCAAATACATAATAAAAAAGGAAAGAACTTGATGGGGGTTTAAGACTTTTAAGCCTAGAAAATAAAAAAGAGAAAAGTTGAGAATTTAAATGATTTCTTTAGAACATCAATGGAACAATATTGTAAAATTTGTTCAACTTTGGAAGACATGTTGTTACTGTTCAGAAGCAAATACATAATAAAAAAGGAAAGAACTTGATGGGGGTTTAAGACTTTTAAGCCTTTCATTCGGTAAGATTTCAAAACGGATGCACAACAATTAATGTTTTTTATTTAAGGTAAAGAGTAAGCTTGTTTCTAGCATTATTTTTATAAAAAAAAATATTACGTTTGCAATTAAATTACTTTGTTACCGTTAATTACCAATAAATAAACTAGATTAAATTTAAAGTTTTATTTATGCAATCGGTAATGAATTTAAAAATTCAAAACTGGTTTATATAAACAAGAAAGAATGAAAGCTGAATTCTACTAACTTATAATAAATTTTCGTAGGTGAAAATCGCTTTCCAGCAATGTTTAATGGTGTTTTATCATTCGACAAAATGTTCCCATCGTTGTCTTGTGATTGAGCCAATTGGAAGGCGACATGATCCCCTTGTACTCCAACAAATCAAAAGATCACAGCAAACAATAACTCAGCAGTGTATATTTGTTTGCAAAATTCAAATCTTGGCATGGGGTAGAGCGCAATTAAGGTTGACGAGGGCGGTGTCTCCGTTTAACCAGTATTTGTAGCCCTTCAGCGATCAATTACATTCTCATTAAAAATAACACGGACACTTTACCCAAAGAGATTGAATTCCATTGAAAAACAATCACTTAATTCAAAAGTCGTTATCCAATGGCGTTTGTCTCAATGCCTCATCAATAGCCTTCCATTATCACAATTAAATGAAGTTAGTCTAAGAATTCACTAAGTGTTACACAATAGATTTCTCAGATACCTCTATTAAAGATGACATCACATTTATTACAAGAAATATCCAACTCAATGCCTAAAATGCAGCCCTATAACACAGTCAATGTTGACTCAAATAAACAAACACATAATGAATAATCCAATCGATTATTAAGTTTCCAAAGTTTACATATGAAAATTCTTGAAAATCATTTTCAGACAACCTTTGTCGTGATTAGTTATAATCAGACTTGTTAATGAGCCGAGCTTGAGCACAGTATTTGATATACAACGAGCCCAAAACGAGCCTATTTTAGGCAAAGCAAGTTTATAGTTCTGCTTGTTAATTTGATTATGGAGATTTTTCTTATTTTTTGCAGTCAGTATGCCTTTCCCATAATCTTATTTAAGAAATGTTTATTAAATAATAGGAAGAGCTATGTAAAAAATTCTTTGAGCACAATATTTTTTAAAAAATAGCGAGCTAAAACGAGCCTCATTCAAAGATTTTATGTGGCGAGCCGAGCTGAACTTACACAAAATTTAAAAGAGCCGAGCCGAGCTTGGAAATGCGGCTCGTTGACAAGTCTGGTTATAATTATAAGAAGTCAATCAGAGATTAGCGCAGGTCGAAATTTTCAAAAGTCGCATAAAACCTACAAAATGTAACTTGGACCAGTTAAAACCTGCAAATGCAACAATTAGTTTTTCGTTTCTGTGTAATCATGTGACTAGGAATAAATATATCAGTAGCACTCGGACTAATGCATGACTGGGACCAATAAAATTTTGGTCACGCAGAACCCAAAAATATACTACCATAATTCTTTATAACTTAGCAGATATATATTGTTTATCCAATAAATGATACAACATTTGAACATAAATAGTTAATTTTAAATGAATATGCACAAAATTTGTATGTCTAGAAGACATTTTACATTTTCTGTGATTAAAAAGTAAAGAGAGCGAATTAAAACTTGAGCGGAAGACGGAAATATTCCTGTGTAAAACTTTTGTTGATAAACATGAATTAGTGGATGTAAATATGCGTGATAATTTTAGATGAAGCTAATTAGCGAATGAAAAAAGATGGATAAATTAAACTTTGGAAAATAAATGTTGGAGCAAGTAGAAAATTGAACTAATTAAGCAAAAAGCAGTTATTTATGCACACTGAGCATTTCAAAAAACATCTTAAATCAATCTAAAACTTCAAAACTCTATGCAACTTCTGAAATTCTGCAACGGTCAGTTAAAAATACTCACATTGTTGATTTTACCCACATACCATCAAAATTTATTTATCCCACCAAGTAAACAATCACATGCATATCAACTGCTCACTAAGGCTGCAGAAATTCAACTGTTCTTGTAATAGAAAAAGAGCCAACTACAATGATAGGTGATATAAATATCTCCAAGTCTCCATCTGTTAACGCAAATTTGGTATCCAAATATAAACCTCAGTAATATAGTCCCCCAATACACAAATATTATGAAATTATGGCACTCAAAATCGAATTTTTTAAATACAAAATTAATAAGGGAAGTGATCCAAATTCAATACGTTAACAACCGCGTTAACAAATGGTGTTTTACGTTAACATGACCGTAAACCAAATCGTTAGCTTACACTCAAAATAATTTCGCTAAAGATGAAGTTTACATTAAAGGCGTGTTTTTTCCGCAAATGTTATTACAAATAACTTTGACACATTTAGGTTCTGCACATTTCTTCAAATATATCTATTCAAATAAATTTATTAAGCATATGCAGACATTTGAAGCTAGAATTGTTGTTTACGGTTGCATTTTCACTTGTTAACGTATTGAATTTGGATCGCTTTCCTAACCAACTATGAGAATATTGATTATAATTGTGCGATTTTTTAAAATTTTTCTCCATTACACTGGCAGTCAGGGTCATTATACACTTTCTAGTTTCATTGATATATTCACTTATCCTCAACAAAATGACTTGATCGCTAAACTTACAAATTTCATTTTTATTATTTTCAGTGCGTCACAAGTTCTTCGAGCTGCATATACATTCTTTTAAAGGAATCACACAAAAATGGAAGCTCAGTCATTGTTAGCCTACTCCAAATTTTCTAGTGAAGAATGGTGTTGCATTGTTCAGTAGTTTTGGAAATAAATCGCTTACAAGTAACACAAGGCATTTGAATGAAAAACTTAAGCCTAATTACCAACAGGAATCTATACTTGAAATGAGTAATCGTTGGAGAAACGCCAAAAACAAACCAACTTCGATATTGTGGGCAGGAGCGTATCCAGAAATTTCGAATGGGGAACATCTCAATTTTAATCAAGTTTTGTGTTCAATTTTATGGCAGACCCTTACAAAAAATGTCAAAATGTTGCAAAATTGGTAGTTGATATGCATTTTACGTCATCATTCAATCCTTAGTGCATTAAATTTTTTTAATCAAATACTTTATTCTCTAACTAAAACATCAATTTTAGAACGCGAAAGAGGTGGGGACGTTGCATAATGCCCTCCTAAATACGTCTCCGATTGTGAGATAAATTAAAAAAAAATAAATTAAACCTCAGTATTCTCATATGATATTCAAACATCTAAACTTCAAAACAGCAAAAAACTTCAATTGGATGAATACTTTTCCAATTATGCTGATCCATAGGTTTTTGGAAAAAACTCTTGAATCGGTTTTGAAATTCTCAATAAGCGACTGTTGCATAGTACGTAAATCACTGTAATTTTCCAATTAGTATTAATTATAAAATAAGGCATTCGATCACATGACACTTTTACTAGTGAAAAGTGATATATTGCGATGCTTTCGAAATTGGTAGTATTTAATAGCTTCGCACAGAGCTATATTCGTTATGCCAACACGCTAATTATATTAGACATCATTTTGTAACCGGTAATCTGTCTACTGTAAACAGCACTGTAAAGCCAATACATGACTAAGTGTTAATTGCTAGAAACTAGTTTAGACAGATTGCTCAATTAGATGAAGATTTATGTGAGCGTTTTAATACCTGATTACTCTTTCTGAAATGCATGCGCACAACTACAGGCTATTGTGAGAATGTAACTACACATCTCTTAGCTAAACCATACATTCATAAACCAATTTTAATAAACTTCAAAGTGAATGGATTTGAATAGAGTCAAGTTGACATTAATCTTGATCTTGATTAGGGTGACAAAGATTCCATGAAGTAGCTGTTGATACTATTTCAAGGGCAGAAGTTTATGTTAAAGAGATTAAAATTTATAAATAATACCAGATTATGAAGTTATGCAGTTTACATTTGTCAATGTAACTCCCTTAAAGCAATAACAATAAAAATTAAGTTTGGCTGAAAGCCCTGATCACACTTTACTACTTTTTATTTAATCAGTAATAACTGTGAAACATAGATGTATTTGAAACGAAAGAACAAGTAAATTCCTAACATGTATATCTAACCATTACTAGGTTGTACTACCCTTCTTAGTTCAAGTTGAATCAGGTCAACATTTTATTAAGCGAAATGGAAGAATATATATATATTTATATATATAAATGTAGAATGCAAAGGTTAATCGTACCAGCCTACACCTGATAAAAATATGCGTGCCGCAGGTAATATCTATTATATAATCTTATGTATAGAAACTTGATATTTGAATTTCACAATTCGCAACATCAATTCTCAATCCGGTCCGATATTCTAACTGTATGAGTTGACTGATGACCCCAGTGTGCGGGTAGAGCATTTTAATACCGCAGCTGCCTGACAAGAAATATTATACTATCCGTGCTCACCCGTATCCGAAACTTTTTAACCTGCCGATAAACGACAATATAATTTTCAATGCTACTACTAAACAACTTAAAAATCTCCACTAACATTTCGAATAAAAATCACATTCATTATATGCTAATTTTTTTAAACTTTTTTTTAATATAATTCATGACTTTGAAGAAAATCTTTTTTAAGATACTCCTAATGTGGAATGAAAATAATTATGCGCACCCACCGTATTAGAGAATATGGTCGGGTAAAACTGGGCAATACATCACTACATTGTACACTAGCGTTTTTAGCATATCGTGTACACGTGTATTTCCTGTATTAGAACAATTTCGTGTTTGTACTTCGTGTACCAACAATACTTTACTCCGAATTATACTAAGGATACTAAAGGGCACGCAACATAAGCCAAAGTAGGGATATTATAAATAAGAAAATCAGTATTCTATAACATCATCAGCTTCGCCGGATCAAGGTCATTCAGATAACTATAGAATTTGTTGCCAACAGAGAAAGGGAAGATCTTGCTATAAACGAACGTCAAGTTCGTTCGAATGCACGGCATGGAGGTTGGGCGCCATGAATGTGACTGAAATAGTCAAATATATCCCAGGGGCATATTTATAGAAAAGTCTTTGGGCTTGAGATAGCTAATTGACTCAGCCAAGGATGGAAGTAGGGTGCGGGCTGTGCCGGGCGAAAATATAATATTCATTCGGGATACATTTAAATATTATTAGTTTGTTTTTCGGTTTACATTGAATAAACAATTCTTTGAAATTTTTACATAAACCTTCTATTTTTAGTGGTTTGCTAATGTTTTTGGCAACATACTGATGATTGAACTAAAAGTTGTAGTAGGAGATGGACACGGGCCAAATTTTTCAGGCCTGGCTCGTCAACTATTATTTCAAACCCGTTTTCGGCCCGTCAAAATTTATTGATCTATTTCAACACATTAATTTTTGGCTGTAGCACTAAGTCCAATTTGACTACAATCTCTTTCTGAATGAGCAAAAGTTGCTTGGGTGGCATATATCTTCAATGCAACGTTATACAAAGTTGTATAGGTGCTTCTCTAGAGATTTCAGTAATGTATATTTACAGGTTTATTCATTTTTTCGGCCCGTTTTTTGTCAGTAATTTCCTAAATCTTGGAACAGCCCGTTTCAGCCTAGACCGGCATGTGTCCATCTCTGGTTGTCGGCAGACTACGTGCCAAGATAAAACAAATGCGGGCTGCGAACAGGACTGATTTTTGAAAAAAACTACATGAATTGCGAGCAGGGACTTCAGACAAATTTTTGGGAAAATACATAGGCTGCAGTAGTTTTTGCGGGCTAGCGCGTGTGATGAGACATGGTCGGTGGCATTTATTATAAAAACGAATTCACAAAATCGCATATTTTTTCGAACATCGTTTATCAAGCAGATTTCCTAAGCCCCAGTGCATAAAACTTTAGAATTAAGTTCTATTTACCTTAAAACTTCATTTTGTAAAAAGAAATTATATTTTTGTATAGCTATCAATTCTTGGATATAAATAGATATTCATTTATGTACATTTTTGCAGCATAGAAGCCATGCTAAAATTACCATAACTATCGTATGTCTATAAAATTTAGACAGACTTTCAAAAAAGTTGTAAGAATATATGGTTGAATGAGGCTTAATCGACTTACTGTTATGGCAATGTAAAAAACCCAAAATATATTCGAGTTTCTCTATTTTGTTAATCTTCTTGTATTTGGGGAACTTGTATGTAATGTAGAATATATATTGAATGGCGGGAAGTAAATTTTTGGAGTGTTTGGGACTACTTATTGATTAAGTAGAGAAAGCTGACAAGATGGAATTAAAAATGCAAATATTGTACTGACGTGTGAGTGTCTAGGTTTATAAACATTTTTCAAGTCAAGTGAATAAATGAATAGGAAAGAGCCTAGAGTAGAGGAAAATATCAAGTCATGCTTTCGCAAGATGTCATAAAATAAATAAACGTCAGTACACAAACCAAACAACAAGGAAATGTTTTGACACTTTCTTCGCTTCGCTAACAAGTGAACAAGTGTAAATGTATATGTTTTAATGTAACACAAACCATATCATATCAATCATGAAATCCAAAACACACTTGTTTATGACGGGATAGCCCAAATATGACGCCCCCCTCATAGTGCGTACCAATTTATAAACTATCGTCTGCCAAATATCTACTAATTCATCAAGCCACCCAGAGAACACTTTTCATTGGCCATCTGTAATTAAATTAACGAAAAAATAAATATCAACTTCATTTATAAACACAGCAATTTTAAACATATCTTGTCTTGTTTGCTTACTAAACGAATACTAATTATCAAATAAGAATATAATGCATCAAATGCTATGCTGAAAATTTCATCACTGTTTTAATATACTCAAAAATAAAACTTCACAAGTTTCTGACACTAAATGTTGTTATGTTTAATTAAAAACTTGAATCCCGATGGAATTAAGTATAATATATTTCCAGTTTGCTTGTTAATAATTATTGAACAGAAAATTTTAGCGATATGAACTTCAATTGTATTATATATTTGCACTGTTCTGTGTATAGAATCTAACCTAAGTTTGCAATTTTTATAAAACCCATCACTCCACACTTACTTGAATTATCATATCAGATATGAATATTGAACTTAATAACAGTTTCTTTTAAGATGTTCATAGATTTTTGATAAAATTTAAATCCAAGGAAAGCATGTCCCGTAGGCCCTACAGCACATTCTGGGTAAAATGGAATATCTAGAGTTAAACCTGAATTGTTTCAATCTGAATCTGATACACTCAGAAATATGGGTTTTTGATTTTGCATTCCATTTTAAGACCCTCATCCTTTTGTCAATCATGCACATCATCTTGCTTATTAACATGAGCTAAAACATCAAATTTTCCAAATCATGTTAATCCTTTCCGTGATCTTTCTATTACCTAGCAATTAATTTTAAGTCAGTGCGATAATCCAATCTTTTCTGAAATCCTCTTATGTCAATCACCAAATCGCAAAAAATGGCGCGAACTACTGATTGTCAAAACAGATAAACAATATACAAATTTTAGTTTCATACTTCTGAGAAAGATAAGAAATTTAAGTCTTCATCAAGTTATTTAATAAACTTCTCCATGACTTTATAGAAGATGTCCTAAAAATCAATAGTAACACTGCATTCTTCTATGTTAAAATGTAAAACAATCACTTCAGTCCATTTTTATATCCAAATAAATAAATTAAAAATAATAGATTACGGATAAGCAATCGCACAGCTAAAGAAGTAATTAAAAATGTCAAGGAGTTGAATAAACAAAACAATTGTTGTATTGAGGATTAAAATTTTTACTTATATGCATGTTACATATATATATATATATATATATATATATATATATATATGATTTAATTATATATTTCAATATTTATTACCACAAGCCAAAATACTAAAAGTCAAAATTGACACCGAAAGTGCTAATTTCAAAAATACGTAAAATTGGCAACTAATTAGTGCAAGATGAAAATAATCCTACATTTAAAAGGCTTGGGAGACAGTAAAAGTTGTCTTGTGCACTGGGGTACTTCAGCCAGGTGAATTTAGTCCTCTTCAAAGACCTCAGGCGTCAGATTCAAGAACAGATTAATGGAGTTTCTTGAGAAATCTTTTCATTAGGCTCACATGTATGCAAAGAATTAGACATTTCCTGAGGCAAATCATGCGTTTTTCAAAATAAAAAAAAATTGCTCAAATTTCATAATTTTTTAGTAAATTTTAGCGCTGAAATAATTTTATAAATGTCAAAATTTAGGTCGCCCTAATAATTATGAAAGCTGTTTATTTTTGTTTTTGCTAAATTACCAATTTCAAAAACCAAAAGGAGGCAGCATTCTCTCCTAAACCCTAGTTACGGTAATGGGTGCAGCAAAAAAATAATAACAGAATTTACATGATATGATCGGTACTCATTTTGAAAAATCAAAAAAAAAATAAAATTCAAACCATTAAAATTAGAGATGTCAAAATTAGCTACATGTGTGCAAATTGGTTTAAAATAACTAATTGCATATTAGAAATGAAACTCTTCTGCTAAATTTCCATAATTTAAGTAGATTAAGGCAGACAAAAATCTATTATTTAATATCTTGCTATTATGCAGTGTTTTGAAATATTTTCTTAATAAAAATTATTTTTGAAAATTTTCATATGGTTCACAATTTAATGGAATTAACCACATTTGTAAAATTTATCTAAATTCTTAATGTATATATAAAGCTAATTATGCAATAAAATTAAATGAAAAAATTTAGAATATGAAGAAAATCAATGAATTACATGCAAATATACAGTAGAACTAAACATTCTAGCATTTTCAAAAGAATTGTAAATAAACATGTGTTAAGAAAAATTGTTCAAAAATTAAGAAACAAGTAAGCCTATAAATATTTGTTGAAAAGCTAGCTTAAGTGTTAAAGATAACATTGAAACTATTGGTTAACTTTAATGCATTAAAATTGGGGTGGTAGCGATCATTTACAAGTTTGTTCAAAGTGGGAAATGAAAATGGAGTATGTGAAGAGAGAAATGAATTGATTAAAGCTAGAAATTTATGGTCGTTTAGAAAAATGGATGGTGATGGATGAATGGTTTATTTGTAAGTGAGTAATTTGGAAGCATCAAGCGGAATAATTCATACGACGTGCAATTAAAGTAATTGTCCAAAAGGCGAAGAGCTCAATATTTTGCCTGCCTAACTTTGAAATGTATAGAAACTTAAATTTCTTAATAAGATCCTCGAATTGGTTCGTTGGTAGCCTTGGGAGTCTCATTAAGAAAGAAGAATCAATGGAAGTTAGGCAGCGCTCCGATGCAGCCAAACAACCGCCAGTCACTCACGGCGCAATTGCGCACTGACAGATGAGTGGGAAATATTTCCCCTCAATTAAAACTAAATCACACATCCCATTATCTCCATTTTCATTTATTGCTCTCATTAAAAAATTTGCAGATATTCAAATGTTTTTTATAGAATTGATCGATTACCTTTGATGTATACGTTGAGTTATCATTTAACCAAAATCATTTCAATCTTCCTACAAACCTCGAATCATTTAAAAATTCAAAATACTTAAATGTATAAGCCTATTTCTGGCTAGCGTAACTCTGATGATGTCGGCATATGCTATGTTGTAAAAATATATAATATTATTTTTTGTGGTGAACATTGAATATCTAAATTCATAGTTAACATGTTTATCCAAATATTTATTAGAAAATTGTCCTATAACATCATTTAACCGATTTTGCAAAAATTTTAGACAAACTTAATTTCTACTGCTACCGGTACATCAACAGAGACTGATATCGGGTACCCGATATCAGGTCGGATCTGCTTCGGGTATGAAATTGCCTAGTAGAGTCGGGTAGAAAGCTTAGATTGATGGATAAAGACAAGGATGTTATAAACCACTCCATTTGAGAAAGATCTAAGACGTTAAATAATATCAATTAATGGTTATGTTTACTCTATCAGAAAATGATCCACAGCGTGAGTATTGCGAATCAAAATCTACGTTTCTTGTCGAGTTGGATAGCAAGTTTTCGTGTCGGATTCGGCTAGTAAATATTCTGATGGGGTCGGATTCGGGTACATGCTAAGCTCATATTTCACTCTCCATTCCTCATTACATTCCTTTTACCTGCAATCTGGTATAGCAATACTTAAATCAACACGAAGCATTGCAAATTCGAGTAATGTTTGAAATTGTCAACTTTAAAAACAATTTTCCAGATTTATAATTCTTCAAATAATCTTCCAAGTATATATATATATATATATATATATATCTATATCCAGTCACTATTTATGATTAAAATAAAATATACAGTCATTTGTACTATGGGAAAAAATATCAGGGTTAAAAATTTTTTAAGCTTATTTGTACTTAGGCCTCCAAAATAACTATCATGTAAAAATGGTGAATAAAAACTAGAATGGACCGATAAAGAATTAAGTCGCCAAGACTGGGTTTCCAAATAACAATTTTGAAAATTTTACTACTTTGAAACCTATGTTAATTATTATTGTCCTAATTCTTGTCTAAGAAAAAAGGCTTAAACAGATATATACTTTCAATATTCATGAATAATGACTTCTATACATTTCCAACCGTTCTAAATATTCAGGAAGTATATAAACTATTAATTTCCGGAAGACTTTGTACAATATTATGTTAGTCTAAGATTAACATAAATCTGTTATTCGTTGAAAAATTTTGAGCCCAGGTTAACAGAACATGGTTTCTAATAAATGAACACCAACTTTTTCATTAATCATTATAATACCATGGGACAATACCAATTGGGACAATATTATACTGTTATTAAGTAGAAATTATGGCTTACAATAAATGAATATCATACGGTCTATGAGTATCATAAAGTGACAATAGGATTTTTGATTTATAATTAAACGAGGCTATACTACAATATAGAGGTCGATTTTATAGTGAATTTGTAGGTGAGAATTCGATTCGGGATTTTGATTTCTAATTTAAGTGAAGTAATTGTTGAGAAAATACAAGCAAACACTCGACGTAAGTGGAGCATAAATCATAGCCAAAGATAATCGAAGTAACACGTTAACATGACAGACGTAAGTGACTTAATACCATTGCAAACACATTAAGTGCGATTAGCGATTGCACTTACATGACAATAGCGCAGTTTAGGGCCAATGTATGTGTGTTTATCAATATTTAAACTGGCACTGCATGCGTCGCATAAAATTCATCAGCGAGTACCAAAAGAGAAACCACATTTGTACATTTATTAAAAGAAATCAGGCCGAAATACATAAAATGTGTAGTTGGGCACTGGTTCGCAAAAGAATAAAAATCTATTATGGTTCTTGGCGAAAAATTCCTTTTACTCATTAAATAAACTATGGTTTTTGTATTGCTACTTCGAAATTAAAATATTTGAAAAATTTTAATAAGGCACATTAATTCAATTTTCTGAATTAATATAGGAAAGTCAGAAACGTATACAGGTACAATATATTCTGTCAAACTATAGATTGTTGAATAAATTGAATTATAATAAGAGAAAAGTGTTCGGAGACAGCAGACCTCTGCTAAGTAGCTCAATACAGGTATTCAAATGGACAGTCATTACTTCAATTCATTCAATGTCATATCATTGAAAAGAATGCCTTTCATTAATGGGTCCAGGAGACTCCGTCCAGTCAGAAATTTAATGGGGGTCTTTCTTAGCCTAAACACTATCCTGAGAATTTCATTAATAGTCAATACCTCCTTTGTCAAGCCAATAATAAAAAAACAGTATAATCAAGGTTATATGAGAATTGCTACATTTATGGAAGAGGATCTAGATGATTAATTTGGTACGAACTCTGACAATGGCATAGTGGACAGTATTTTTAAACGGTTGAAAAAGTGATAAATATAAAAACATTTTAGACCAATATATTATATTTTAATCCAAAGTTAAACAGAACAGAAGTAAAAAAAATTAAAGATGATCAACCTGTACGTATTTCGCTTAAAACATAAACACATTTGAATTTATACATCAAGTGAGGTGCTGAGAACCCTAACCCACAAATTTATTATTTTACTAAAAAGTAATTCAAAGTTCGAGCCCTTTTCATTAGTGTATTATTTAAATGAGAGATTGCCCACCATTATTGTTCTCAACCGCTAAATTCTAATTAATAAATTACAAAAAATTATTATCTAAAACACATAAATTTCTACTTTTCACACATTAGAAAATAAATAAAAATGTTCAGTGTTGACATTTCTCTCGTACATATGATATTGCTTTACCATTGGATTAATTTTACATAGGCAACTAAATTCGCCAAAAATTTAAAAAGCTAATGAAATAACCATAAAGGCTCCCTATATCGATAGCCTTTAATGAACTAAATAGAGAACAAAGATTCTTGTTATTTTGGTAAAATGATACTTTTACGAATATTAGACAATTAAACGCGCAATTATAACAAATAAATGTAGTACGACATTAATGAGCATATTCTGACCAGTGGCGCAGAAATTAACCGCATGGCTGTCGAAGGAATTCAGGCAATTAGCTCAGCGACTAACCAGCGCCGGATTCGAAAGAGCATCTCAGGCTGCACGCGAGATAGCAATTTAATCTGACACAACATCCATACTTGTTATCTTAACACACCCTTCACTTCAATAACAACCTCACCCCATGTAATCCGACAATTCACTCACCAATAAAAGTCATTAATCACACAAAAAAGTGGGTGACTTTCTCTTCTCTCGCCTGATGAGAAATCTCTTTAAACGAATTAACATGACATAATTTGTTTTCGACGTCCCCGGTCTTAATCCTCTAGAGGAGTTGGTGGTATATGTCTGTTTATGTAGAGATCAAGTAATTGCATCTATTAAAGTTAATCCCAAATGCTACCTATGACAGTAATGTCAATTCAAATACCCATACATTAGAATTAAGTAATCCAAAACATAAAACCCAAAAAGATAGAAAAAACTAACCTTCCAGTATGTAACAATAGGAAAGAAACTTTCTACTACAAATATAGCCTATGAAGTGTAAAGTCCTAGAATTTTATATTTGGCTTATATCGATTATCTTTTAAGTATTTCTTTTTAACTGCTTCGATTTAAATTGTAATGCACACAAAAAAATTTCTAAGATTTTACATGTTTTTAAAAACGCATTTCATCAAAATATATTTTTTCCAAAAAATATACCCATCAAAACAATAAAACTTTTCAATATTACTAACAATTGATGGCGAAATTTTGGTTGCTTCTTTTTAAATATATATATA
>CABFPE010000280.1:699531-720225 GCA_900660155.1 Hofstenia miamia | reverse complement strand
AATATATATATATATATATAGTTAAGGTTTTACAGTGTATTGCAATAAATAAATTTAATAGTATAAACTTTGTTAACAATACTATTGCAATATACTACAATAAGTTCGCCTGACTTGTTATATTTGTATGCTTCTTATTACGTATGCTGTCATTGCTATATCTATTAATGTTAGTATTCATTTTCTTAATGAGGAATATTCCTCTTAGCTAAATCTCTTAGCTTAACCCACTAGCGTAGCCAGGGGGCAGATGGGCGGCTGCCCCCCTGAGACCAAGATCTTGGCAAGTAGTATACTTCTTGTGATTCAATGAATCGATGATGAATCCAAGGAAAGCATTACATTTGTTTGAAATTGGCGCTCATCTGTTAATTATATATTGACAAGATGTTGATTGATGCATGGCGGATCCAGGGAGGATCACGCAACAATTAGGCTACAGTTATTCTACATTTAGAATGAATCGTAAATTTTTTGTAACTTGTATAAATCGTTTATTATGAATAATGCATTAATGGAAAACATCGTAAGATAATGATCCTATACTTGCATGTTATTGCATTAACATCATATTGAATACTGCACTACTTTTGTTCACCTTTTCAATGCAATCATTCATTATGTAGACTGCTATATATGTGGTGTCATTCTTATATAAAATTGTTTTTACTGGCCATTTTAGCTAATATATTAAAAAATCTGAGTGTAAACTGATAATAATCCGTCATAACTACTCGAGAATATAATGTACATGTATATACTATTACTATGCATAAGTATATTTATACATGTACTTAAAAATCTAATTAGTATGGATGAAATTTCAAATTTTATATTTTAAATTAAACGAATTCAAAATACGAAATCGTAAACAAAGAATATGGATAAGATTACAGGATATATGATCATAATGATAATTTATATTGATATATAACAAATTATGGTCCACCCCCCTCCCCCCGAACGCAAATCCTGGCTACGCTAGTGGCTTAACCCTTTAGGCTCCATAAGGAAACTGAAGCTGCTTTAGCAAAAAACGTATGATATTGCATTAAGAGGACAGTAAGAAGCATATTATCGCCAAAATTAAACGTTGAAGTTACACTAGGGTGGTACATATATGCACTTGCAAACATCAAGGGAGTCCATTAATGATTGCTAAAAAATAAATGGCGAGAAACTAGGATCAATACAATATTATTCACACATATTGGTTGACAAACGCCCTTTTTAACAACATGATTCGTTTAATTATATTTATTTCCAAACCAGTGATCAGATTGATCAAACAGAAATATCATGCTCAAGTAGAAAAGACAAAAATATGAGGAGCAACTAGCAATTTGGCTGAAACTTTAAAATATATTAACTTTCCATTACCATAAGATTAGTCAGGCAAAATACAAGTAAACTGGAAATTATAGCAGCCTAGAAGAACGGATTTATTTAGGTGGGACATATATGTACCACTAAGTCTCAAAAGGCTAAATACCAGTTTTCAACTGGGCTGAAATTTGTTTTAATACGGCTGCATAAGAGCAAGGAACAATCCGAAATATCAATCTCAACATGAATGAAAACCATAGATAAATAATGCTCTTCTCAGTTAATACACTTTACAGCAGGGTTTTTAGTGGTTTGCTTAAATTCAATTTAGTTTTTTTTCAATTTCAGCTCGTAAATAGTTTGTAATAATTGCAAACTTCTAACGTATTGAGTATAGTTCTATTTTGAAAATTTTATAATATAATTTGAATTAACTTATGTGAGGCGGACTGTCAATTTATCTTTTCAGAAAACAAAGCTTGAGGAAAATCCATGTTTGATAATGTACAAGCCAATTCCAGGAAAGAATAAGCATACATATGACAGGATTCTTGAATACAGACAGAATCAACCACATATACACACAGACATAGATTAGCTGAAACCAGACAACCAGGATTAGTGAATTTCAAACAAATTAAACTGACAGGTCATTTATAGTGTGGGAAAGTTAGAAAATTATTTCTTGAGTTTATCTGTAGTAAGATAAAGAAGGAGTGATTTTCTAAGTTGCAGATTTCAGGCAATCCATATTTAATTGCAACATTTATTTTGCATTTTTGGATTAAGACATCGTCTTAGTTTGTTTATGTGTGATAATAATCAATTGACTTAAGACATGAAAAATAGTTTGTTTTGAAATTCAATATTTACAACAGGTTATATCTGTTTTTATTTAGCCCTAGCTCTGCAGCAAGCTGTAATACTTCATCTATTAGGAGTAGACAGCAAAAACTTTTATTTATCAGTGAGTCAAAAATTTTGTTTTGGATATCAGCAACATTGAAAAGATTATCATAGCAAACACATATTACAAGATTAAATTTTGTCATAATGAGTTTCATCGTAATTAAAGGCTAACATATCTATCATGTCAGTCTTAACTGACAGCGAAACTAGTGTTCTATGATGAGCACTTGAAGTCTGCAGAGTGTGAGAACTGTTCGAACCAATAATGTCACAACATCACTTGAACAACCACTCCACGCAATTCATGCATGTGTTTCGATTAATCACAAGGTTGAAGTCCAAATGATTTTAAACTTTTCTTAATGCTGGACAAACGAACTGTTAATAGTAGATGTCGAAAATGCTTTCCTAAGCAAGTAAAAACAATTTTAAATTTCGCCATTTCCTATCAGTAGCGTTTGAAACGCATGTCTATTCAAGGAAAGCTCAAATCGAGTGTTGGCTCACAATATTTTGAGAGTTAACAAGTCGGAGAAATACAATAGCAAACTTAAAAAAGAAATGTTCACTGTTTTTAAAAATTAACAACTTTTTAGGCTGTGAATGCATAATAATTCATTGTATTTAACATTTTTATTGTTTGTTTATATCAATATTTTAGGTTTGATTTTAATAAAAATATTTAATTTCTGACTCTTGTGTCGGATTAGGGTCAAAACAGTTCACACGTTTACTCTCTATACACGAAGAGAAACAGAACAATTTATAGAGAAGTCAAACAGCATTTAAAATTTAAGTTAGACAATCAGTCATAAACCCATATAAAGATGAACAAATTTTAGTTATTAACCTCAAACTACCTATCGTCTCTTTAAAGTATAAACAATTTTCTCTAAGCTTCTTAGCAAATTTGAAAATCGGCATGGGCAGATCTATTGGGAGCATGTTTAAATGAAATTTTGAAAATTTCTATTAACGCGTATTGCTGCCGCTGACGTTAATGAAAAAACTAACAATTTTTCTGTGATAATTTCGAATTTTTAAAAAAGATTTAAATGTTCAAGTATTTATAAAGTTTTAAGCCCATGGAAGCAGCAAAGAACTTTGAGGCGGACCGTGCGCAAAGTCTGAGGTTTGAGGTTGCGGATTTAGAGCGAAAGAGAAAAAGCGGAGACTCTCTTCTGTTGTTTTCAGATCGAGCATAGCGTTAATAGTTTTTGAGCAATAACCATTTAAAATTTTTTATACGATCATGAAAAATTTTTAAAAATCCCCAGGCAGTTTAGCGTTAACTAAAAAGAGTTCATACTGAAAGACATGAAAACAATATAAGCTTAGGGTAAATAATTAAATGATACTCGATGTAACAGCAAATACCATCCTGATTTTCGAAATGAATGGCAAATAGTTAGTTGGGAGTTAAGGTATTGAAAAAGCTTGAAACATTGCTGATATAATCATCTTGAGATATACAAACAAAAATAATTTTTTCAAAAATTACGCTTTTTCCAAAATTTATCAAGGGCAAATAGCTAAGTTAACTTAAAATGGAGATTACTTTTTGGTATGAAGGTAGTCTTTCCCCCTAAATGATTGGTACTTTTGCTATTCTAAGAAGTATATTTTTTCATAATTTCGATTTTTACTCCATTCTTTTACTTCATTTTTGATACTTTCATATTTTATTTTCCTCTTTGTATTTGATTGAAAAACAACATTTATCACATTTTAAGGGCCTTTTTCAAAGATCTTTGCCCATAACCCTAAACCGTTTTCTGGTGGTACTCCTACATATTTGATTTAAGCATTTAAGCCGAATTTTTTTACCTCGAAATAGCTCTGGCCATTAAGACAACCTTGATAAATATGAATTGAAATTTTGCTTAATGGCCGGAACTTGCGGTATGTGTTACCAGATTTCTCGGTATTGTGAAAATAGTTGTAAGAGTATAGCAATTACAGAACTTCGGCATTTATGTTAAGCTTCTTGAAAAACTGGTATTATTTATTTTATGTACAAAACATTGGTTGTTTAATATGTAGAGAATACATTTCTAAAGTTTTCAATTAATAAGTAATTAGTTGTGGCTATTAAATTACAATGCTTAGCTAAGTGTAAAATACGATCGTATTTTGAAATTAAATATGCAATTAACAATTAAACGATGATGGTGCTGTGGTTAAATACCTGCTATTTGTTTAGAAAAAACTTTAGTAGTAATAGCATGTATTTCTTCGAACACAACTATCGTTTTTAACCACTAATTATTCTTTATAAACACTTAAAATTTTCCATTGAAAGGTGACTTTAGAAAGCATACCTATTCTCATCCACATGACTTCATATGACATAGAAGGAGAACAAACAATAAGCTTTCTACCTTCAGAGAAAGCAAATAATCGAGGAAGATCAATGCTTTTCTTTGCTTCAACATCAAAACCCTGTACTTTCTATCGAATTACCTCCATTCAACGACAATGTTTCAAAAGCCAATGGAGTCCGCTCTACCTGGTCCATGTCCATCTGTAGATATTAATGGACTATGGATATTTGTAAACCCTCCTAAATGAAATATTCCAGCAAATAATTTTATAAGGAAAAAAGCTCATAGAAAATTCCACAGACACGATTTAAAATTGGTAAGGTCAAAACATAACAGTGTCATATCGCTTTGAAACATTATGAAAGGGGAAGGTGGATTGACGAAAACATGTACATTTTAGAATATATCGTTAATATTTTATAAAATACATAGGCTTGCGTCAGTTTATCAGATAAATATATTTGAAGCCATCCTTGGATAAAATGGCCTACTAAAACGGATTGGCATGTTTACTTTACAATAAAAAGGCAATTAATGTTGTCACTATTGGCGAAACCGAACACATGTATTGAACTGGTGGCAAACAAGAGGTATGGTTTTAATAAATTAATCAGCGAATAAAACAAACAAATGGACTTTATAATACCTATATACGAAAAACAAGCCATGGGCGTTGCAGGGGTAAAGGTGTTGTTTATTTACTGTATGAAAACCCTCTTCGATTGTTTAACTCAATTAAAGAGAGTAAATATTTAAATTTCGTAAAACAACAAGGAGGAAAAGAATTTGGATTTCGAATAATATTTAGAACGCTCATAAAATTGTTATTAAATGTCAATTTATTTATAATAAAAATATAAATTTACATGCTGCTGTTATATACAAAAAGTCAGTTAATTTATTAAATAATCGGTGGTGAAAAGTAAATATTTATAATACAGTAATTTGTCAATTTTAAGAGAATGTTGTTCGATTCGCCCGACAAAGTCAATTATCGAAAACTACTATCAACTGCTGTCCAGCGATTGGTCGAAATCAACGCCATTTGATTGGATGATGAGTTGTTTTGGCAAGTGATATAAATTTTGGAGTAAGCAATAAATGAAACCTAAATTTCACTAACCGCATTTGTTATTCAGTCATGACAGTCCATAAAAAATCGTTCACTTCGTTTGGGATAGTTGACATACTTAGCAATACCTGCAATCCTAAATCAGAAATCGACGAATCAGCAATTTTCAATGAAGAAAAGCACATTTCAGTCAGCGATGCAGAATCCGACGTATCCGACGAAGTCGATGTCATTGAAAACGATGCCGAGAAGAAAGGGGTCATAAAAAAGTGCGACAAACCACCGTTTAGCTACAACGCATTGATAATGATGGCAATACGGAGCAGTGCAGAGAAGCGCCTAACTTTAAATGGAATTTACGAATTTATTATGAAGAACTTTCCATATTACAGAGAAAACAAGCAGGGATGGCAAAATTCAATCAGACACAACTTATCACTCAACAAATGTTTTGTTAAAGTCCCACGACATTACGATGATCCCGGGAAAGGTAATTACTGGATGTTGGATCCCAGTGCAGATGATGTATTCATAGGTGGTACAACTGGAAAACTACGCAGACGATCATCCACTAGTCGAAACAGGTTGGGATTCAGAAGACCAGGCTTTGGTTTTCCAACCGCTAGTCATCCATTTGCTTTTGCTACTAATGCAGGGTTCCTTCAGTACAGTCTCTACGCAAATCACCCAGCCATTCTCAGACTTCCCACAGACTTAATCCCCGATCCTAATCATCCTCTAGCACGAATGCCACTCTCCACAAACTCTACAACACCGCCATTCAATCTACTCAAACTGCCCTCCCTCTAATTGACTCCAAGGTGAGCAATTCACCCACAAATTTATTGCAATGTTAGTTTGTAGAATGTTTTAGTCAATAGAAGAATTTTTCAATCTAGCTAGTTTCCCCTTTGCATAGTACATTCACATATAATTATCAATTTTTTAACATTAATTAAATTAATTAATAAAAATATTGTATTGGCTTAATAAAATATTGCTCTTAATGAAAAATACAATTATATAAGCCTAGTAATTAATGTTTGAAAAATTGAAAATAATTTTTTAAAAAAATATGTAGAAAATTATTTATTAATTTCTTAATAAGTCAGAACTTAAAAATATTAAAATGAAAATTTTTTTGCAATTTTTACGAGTACAACAAAGAAATTATCAAGTGTTTTACTAATGTTTAAAAAATATATTGTGATTTATCTGAAACAATTTAACAAAAATAAATGAATTAATAGAAAAAATGTAAACTTGTGTACAGAAAATCTATCTACACATTGAATGTCATAATTAAAGATAATCAGTATAGAACGATGACATCGATTCCCCATTAAAATCCAAAATATATTTATATTTTTCATCAAGTAGTCTAAAAATGTCAAAAGGAAAAAACATGATTAAAAAAATAAAAATTTAAAATTATGTTGAGGAACATTTAAAAAATTTATATATTTTAGAATTTTTCAGTTATGTACAAAAGTAAAAGTTAAGTACTATGAATAAAGTGTAGTTGAAAAATTTGTCATTCACAATAAAAAGTGCATGAAGGTTAATAAAGTAGTTGAACACAAAGAACCCTGGAAATATATAATCGTAACGGAGAAAAGTCAAATATAAATCTAGAGAAAATATCTACTAGTTTCCAAAGTTGCAAATATTAAAATAAACAGGATCAAATTAATTGCAAGATTCAAATTTTAAATGAAACATTAAATATTTATTAAATGAAACCAAATTATAATTGTAGCCAAAAGGAATGTCAGAGTTATATTTCATGTGGTAAGTTTTTCAAAAAAATTTAAATACAGTTACTATCAAAGCGGTAAAAACTCGGAATAATAGTGAATACGTAAACCTAACTTCAAACTTAGGATCATTTAGTGTAAATTAAATTATAACATGTTTTTATAAAATATATTGTTTTTTTAATTTAAGGTTATCAAGAAATAGAGGAGATGATGTTTTCTAACATTAAATTCCTTAAGAAATATGGTGGGAAAATTAACTTAGATGTTTTATATTCAAACGTTTACATAAGAACGTTCATATTTAAGAACACAAAACTGATTTCCATTTAAACTAAAGTAACTATTAATAACAAACTGAGATTAAACAGGGCTTAACTTATGAACGATCATTACACTTATTTATATAAATAAATTTTTAGTGAAACATTGTTTATCAATTTTCAAGTAAAATATAACATGCATTTTGTTAGCATAAAATTAGTATTGAAAAAGTACATGATAGTGAAAGATCCTAATTTAGTGGTTCACTTAAAAAATATTGAAGAGTCTGCAAGAGTTTATTTCTGTGCATATGCAAATTTAGGAAAATTAACAATTCATCCCCTGTACTACCAATATTAAGTAATTTAAATCTATAGTATCAATTAAAATCAACTCAGTGTAATTTTCCATGTTTGTTCAATATAAGATACTGAAAATGTTAAACACTGGTAAGTATGGCAATGGTGATCAACTTGTTTGAATGACTGAAAAGCTTAGAATATTCTGCTTTATTAAAAATTGAAATTATGAAATATATAAGAAAATTGATGTCTGAGGTAATTTAATGTCAAACAGAAAACAACGGGCAAATTATGGATCCAATAGAGGAAATAATGCACAAAAGAGAATGAAAATTGTTTTGTTTATCAACAATTAGGTGCAATTTAAAAAGAAAGCAAAAACCCATAAAAACATTAACTCATCGGCAAAAGCAAGACTTTCAAAGTTTGACGTGATCAATCAAAATTTGCGTATAAAAAGAACACAGGCTGGGATAATTGGCGTCCCAGTGGAGGACTATATTAACTTAAAGAGGGTAGAAAACATGCTAAATCGAGTCAATTATCTTCTCCAAAGGCCAGTGTCGAAAGCACACGAAATCAAATTGCATCATGCATGTATGTGACATTCAGACGATGAAGCTGAAAGAACAGACAAAAGAAAACTCGATGGAAAATGTACATAGTTTAGCACCTGTCAAATAACTCATTTATATCATTATAAACTCCAAAAAACATTGACAGCCTATTAGACAGAAACATTTACATGAATAAAACAGTGTTCAGGGTACATTACACCTCTCTCCGCAACAATTATTCTTCGTAATTCCTAATACCCATCGCATTTCAAAGAACTTATATGTTAAAACAAACAGTTTTCCAAACACCAAACCTTGCATGCTAAATTCAAATAGCGATAAACAATCTTAAAGAAACTTTAATTAATACATATAATAGCAACTAAATGGAATCCCTGATGGCACAAAATTTACTCGAAGTTTGAATTTAAAATAAAAAAATTATAACTTCATTCCTATAGCAAAAAAACATTTGAAATAAAGGAACGACATTGTATCTTTCAAAATGTATACTAATATTTTAAAAGTTATATACAACATTTATGTAGATTAAAACCTTAAATAATGAACAATATTTGTATATTTTTATATTTTTCAAATTATATTTAAAAAAATTATTCGTAAAACATTATAGATTGAACAATTAAGACAGAGATCATAAAAGCTAAAGAAGAAATGCAAAATACGTAAATTTCCGTTATTCATTATAATCATTTAGAAAAATCATTATCGCACACATCAACAAATGAAAAAGCTAAATAGTTACAGAATGTCATCATTTGAAAAACTTTAAAACTTACAAAACCGAGTGGGGTAAAAATCTCTAACAGGCTACATAAAATTTAGACTTTTTCAGTAATGCTTACTACTGGGGTGTTTTGAATATAATAATATCCAGATTGATGTAAAAGTATTATGAAGTTTCATATTGATTATTCAGGCGCGGCTTTAGGGGGGGGGCACCCGGGGCCAGTGCCCCCCTTTTGTAAAAGTGTCTTCCTCAAATATTTTTTATGTTGATGTTTGCAAGTTTCATCCGACAATTTAAGGTAACCAATGCATTAATTTCGACATTTAGAGGTTACATTTTACAATGAAGTTTTCTCTTGGAGTTATTTTTGTTTAAATTTCCATTTTAGTTTAAGTTTTCTTGAAACAAAATTGGATGGTCCCCTGTTTTAAAAATCTTAAAGCCGCGCCTGTGATTATTGCATTAGTAAAAATACAATGTATAAAATTTGAAAGAATTTTTGTTGATATAATCAAGGAAGAATTAAAAACTAATAAAATAACTTAAAGTTGTATAAATATGGATTTCCCAAATTTTATATTTCATACCAAACAGCCCTCTGTGAGAAAGTCTTTGCCTCGTTGATTCAGTCCAAGATCTTAGATAATAAGTGACTTGACAAAATATTAAATTATGTCTGCAATAACATAAACACATGCAGATAGTAAATTAACGCTAACACACATTGTATTTCGTGTTTATTATTTACTATAAACAGACGAAACGGAGCAAAATTGTCTGTTGTATATAAATAAATGGTTACATGTAACTGTATTTTTATCTTAACGATCTTTTAAAGAATGCTGTAAACCGGCGGTAGAAGCAGCAATATTGATACTTGGGAAAAATATTTATGATTGAAGTAGATTGTGTCTGAAAACAGCGAGTTTAGTGTTTGCAAAGAAAACAGATAAGAAGGAGGCCGCCAAAAGCTGGTTATAGCACCCGCCGGTCATTCAACAAACAGGCGTATAGATAGAGATCATCATTTGAAATACGGCTGCTGACAGCCGGTTTTATATGGCTTTACACGCATTATCAGGTGTTCAGAGATCATCGAGTGTAATGCCATTATCGCGAATGGGCATCAACAAATAAACAAGAGACTGGTGCTAGTTGCTAAACGCTTCATAAAACAACGCTTAGTTCTTCCCTGTAAATCCATTAAGAGGTAAGCCGACGCGGATTTGGCATGCATGTTTTCATACATTAGCCGTCAATTGTTATTTTTGAAACGTAATTGGATAAGCCACACGGCTTACAAATAAGGAGGCTGTGGATTAGGCACATTCCCTCGTAAAACATGATACACAAGCTCATTGATACATGATACCGTTGCCTATAAACAATTTATTTGTGGGATTACCAAAATTCAATAAACGCACAACGCGCGGTATAAATATTAACGGCTTAATGCGCTTATACATTAAGAGAAAGTCTATAAAACGGCCTACATTAAACTCATAAAACAATAAATATTTATGTAATTTATAAAACAATTACTCACGTTCGATTAATTGTTAACACAATTATAGTTTATGGTGCTTAAAACAAACAGTTTAAAAAGTGTATAAGCAACTAATCGATTTACGACTTTGAAAATGTTTAGCAGACGAGTGTGTGCGAATTCTACACCTTTAAATCGGCAATGCAATTAAAATAAACAACGCCTCTCATGTTGTTAAATAGCAGTCAATATACAAAACAACTAAAAGACTCAAATCAAAACAATATCATACTTTGACAAGGATTCGCAAATTAATGGCCAGAAGTGCATTTCCTAATATGTAACAAAATTCCTCTCATTAAAATTCGCATTTAGCTTAGTCAGTGGACAATTCTTTCAAAGTTTATACACACATCATTAGTATGTAAGCAAGCAGATTGTTCTTTATTACAAGGCGAAGAAGTGAATATTATAGAACTTCTCTGAGCTTTGTCGGTCTATTGTCAAGCTTTGCAGCTAATTTCGTACAAGTCTATCCAAATCGTAACACCTAAGCAGTTTGGAGAGCCTATTAGCCGTTTCTTGATGATAAGCTGTCAAGCCGTACCCAGGATGTATGCTAGTATTGTAAATGACAGCGCAAACTTTAAGTGTGACAGCGCACATCACAGCACAACATTATATGCCAGATAAAGTCGCCACTATTCTATCTATTAAGCGGCTTAAACAATAGCAGTGAAAACTTCTCACAGATATATCATGTTAATGTTGTACGATTGGTCTATTATTAAAATATTATTATACTGTATGCTTTAGCAAATAAATGCACTCTGATGGCTGTAAAAATATTCGTCAACTGACTTCAGTATAAGAGTTTGAATGGATTGTTGAATGAACCTTACCCTTTAGTAAGGGTAGGATTTACCCGGGATCAAATTAAATCCGTGGATTAGTGAGTCACTAAAAAGTAGTTCCTCCAATGACATTAATAGTTGCAACTTCCCATTGATTTCTCATTCGTTCCCTTGAACCTGAAATATTATATCATAACAAGTGAGATATTTAATTTCTGGTTATTTCCAGTAAAAATTAAAAACTTCGCCAGTGCTGAGAAACACTAAAAAGGTAAATTTCTAAAAATGCAAAATTAGTTAGGTATTTAATGGTGATCAAAAGACAGAGTGGAGACGTTTGTTGGATGGCTGCAAAATAATTAAACAGATGTATTTAAAAAATAAATTTTTTAATGCGAAAACAATGTTATACAACTCATCATAGACATGCATATAAAATTCAAACCGCAATGTTTTAAGTCAAGTGAAACAACTTTTTATCCAATGTAACCCTCTTTATTAATAATCAAAAAATTTCTGAAATGAAATTGATGATTATTATTAATTTTTCAAATCACTTAAAAAAAGTTTTTGAAATTGTATACATGATTTTAATGACAAGCCAATAATTCATGACCATTATTTCAATAAATTTTATTTTATTCTGTTCTATCCAATTTCACTGATTCAGATCTATATGATGGCATTGTGTTCATGATGTTGGGTGTCACGATTGAAACGCAGGCGCGGCTTTAGGGGGGGCAGTGCCCCCTTTTAAAGAAATTTATATTTTTTGCAAAAGGGTCCTTTTTCCATACATTTCAAATATTTTTGATTTTGATATTCGTAAGTGTCATCTAAAAATTTAAGATGAATAATGAATAAAATTTTCTAATAAGACATTTAAAGGATTAAATTTTACAATATAGTTTTCTCTTGGGATTATTTTTTACTAAATTTCTATGTGTTTATAAATTTTCTCAACACAAAATTGGAAAGTGAATCTCCATAAAGCCGCGCCTGATGAAAAGTAAAGCATGGAAACACAGTTTGGCAATGAAAACACAAATATGCACCATACAATCTTAGACCGACATCTGCAATGAAAATACCTGCTCCTCATTTCAAATTCTCAGGGGTTCTCAGCAGCTAAAATATTCAAGATATAGATTTATATATAATATTTGAGTGTGTAAAAAAGTGATTTACTAAATTAAATTCCCCTAAATATAAAACCCCTTAAAACACATTTTTTTGTTAAGAAAGCTCAATATTTTTAAAAAAAAATTAATATTTATATGTACTGCTAATTTTTTAGGTATGTACTGATAGTGAGGTATTTTACTATAGCCACTGAAAGGTTATTAAATATTTTATTTAGCTGTTGAATAATGAGTATTGTTTTGCTGAGTCCATCAAATGCTTTACACGATCCAGGAATTTGCCAGATCTGTGAATAACAAAAATTGTACATGAATAAATTTTTATTACGTTCGATTCAAATTCGTTGAGTATTAAGGTTTTTCCTCGAAAAAAAATTAAACTTTTAAAAAGTTTTAAACATGGGTTATTTTAAGCAAATCTCAAATTTTATCCTTATTCGCAACGTTAAAAAAATAATCATTGGCTCTAAAAAACTTCTGAAAAATACAATAAATTGTGAACAAACTAATGATATAAACAGTTGTGAATTTTTCAGTGATAACTGTTGAACAGGTGATAATCGAACTTTTTAAAATGTCAATACTACTTGGTTTTATTTAACAAGTGTTACAAAACTCCATAAAGAGTAATCACCTGAATCAGGATTTGAACTCCCATGATATATAGTTTTTCGAAACTTCAACCCACTTTCCCGGAATCGTTTGATTCAGAAAAGGCCGACTTTGATATTTTATCATTGCAAAAAATACGTCGTGCATGCATGAAATGCGATAGATACAACGAAATAGATCGAGAATCGCAGTTTACTGCTATAACATTTATTTTAGGAAAAGTTTTCTTCACATGTGTCAAAAGTGGGCTGTTTTATATTTAATTTGTAAATAAATAAGTTTGTAATCAGACAATTTTTTGAGCATCTGTCAATTATTCTTCAGAGGGGTGATGTCATTCTCATAACGTCACGTTATTTCAATTCTTAAGCCAACTCTTTCAGCAAACCATCAATCATGAAGAGGCCAATTTCTCTTAATCTAATATTTTATCATTATTTTTTCTTATTACTATTATTTGTGTTTTTTGCTTATTGATTCTTTTTCTTTTAAAATTATTAAATTTTTGTACAGTTGATTTTAGTTGATTCCTTTGTAAACTTTGAATATTTATTTTGATGTTAATGATTCGTAAATTGTAAAATAATTTGTAAATCTAAAAGGGTTTTTGTTATGAATAGCATTGAAGCGAATGTTACAATACATCCTATTTTGCTGTGGTCATTAAATGATGATTGTCTATTTAAAATTGCATAGACTCGCGGGAAATATATAATTCTGTGTTAAGAAAGAAACATGAATTTATTTTTTGCGATTCCCAAAATATTCTAATGTTATTGGAGAGTGAGGAAATGACAGCTAAAAGGAGGGAAACACGTAAACATGNTTTTTTGTTAAGAAAGCTCAATATTTTTAAAAAAAAATTAATATTTATATGTACTGCTAATTTTTTAGGTATGTACTGATAGTGAGGTATTTTACTATAGCCACTGAAAGGTTATTAAATATTTTATTTAGCTGTTGAATAATGAGTATTGTTTTGCTGAGTCCATCAAATGCTTTACACGATCCAGGAATTTGCCAGATCTGTGAATAACAAAAATTGTACATGAATAAATTTTTATTACGTTCGATTCAAATTCGTTGAGTATTAAGGTTTTTCCTCGAAAAAAAATTAAACTTTTAAAAAGTTTTAAACATGGGTTATTTTAAGCAAATCTCAAATTTTATCCTTATTCGCAACGTTAAAAAAATAATCATTGGCTCTAAAAAACTTCTGAAAAATACAATAAATTGTGAACAAACTAATGATATAAACAGTTGTGAATTTTTCAGTGATAACTGTTGAACAGGTGATAATCGAACTTTTTAAAATGTCAATACTACTTGGTTTTATTTAACAAGTGTTACAAAACTCCATAAAGAGTAATCACCTGAATCAGGATTTGAACTCCCATGATATATAGTTTTTCGAAACTTCAACCCACTTTCCCGGAATCGTTTGATTCAGAAAAGGCCGACTTTGATATTTTATCATTGCAAAAAATACGTCGTGCATGCATGAAATGCGATAGATACAACGAAATAGATCGAGAATCGCAGTTTACTGCTATAACATTTATTTTAGGAAAAGTTTTCTTCACATGTGTCAAAAGTGGGCTGTTTTATATTTAATTTGTAAATAAATAAGTTTGTAATCAGACAATTTTTTGAGCATCTGTCAATTATTCTTCAGAGGGGTGATGTCATTCTCATAACGTCACGTTATTTCAATTCTTAAGCCAACTCTTTCAGCAAACCATCAATCATGAAGAGGCCAATTTCTCTTAATCTAATATTTTATCATTATTTTTTCTTATTACTATTATTTGTGTTTTTTGCTTATTGATTCTTTTTCTTTTAAAATTATTAAATTTTTGTACAGTTGATTTTAGTTGATTCCTTTGTAAACTTTGAATATTTATTTTGATGTTAATGATTCGTAAATTGTAAAATAATTTGTAAATCTAAAAGGGTTTTTGTTATGAATAGCATTGAAGCGAATGTTACAATACATCCTATTTTGCTGTGGTCATTAAATGATGATTGTCTATTTAAAATTGCATAGACTCGCGGGAAATATATAATTCTGTGTTAAGAAAGAAACATGAATTTATTTTTTGCGATTCCCAAAATATTCTAATGTTATTGGAGAGTGAGGAAATGACAGCTAAAAGGAGGGAAACACGTAAACATGCTTAATTATTGATGTAAGATGTCAACAGGGATGAATGGCGAACAGTTGGTCGACAAAAGTCAAGGACACAGGAGGTTTCAGTCAAACAAAGCCGCCCCCGATCGCGATCATTCATGTTTGTTGTGATTACATGCATCTTTAACTTGCCATCTGTGATGCTTAGAAATGTCTCTTTCCATTGTGGCTGCTTGTATACAAATTCTGTCACGCGCTTCTAACACAACCTACAGATGTTGAAGTTACATTGTTAAAGCATATATCTCCGATACACACGAAGGACAAACATAATAAACACACTGCACATGATACAAGACCAAAGGACGAATCACCGCTTTGAGTGTCATTAATAAAGCATTTATATCCATTCCAAATATATTTTCCACTGCAATAACTTCTTAAGTATTATACGTTTCTCTACATATTGAGCAAGAACCAAAATCTAGTAGGCAATTCATAAACGTTGGTATATGTATACTTGCGATTTGGGCATCTTAAAAGCGCGGATATTTATGATTTGCAAATCCAGCAGTTGCGCAAAAACAACATCAGAGATGTTTACTTAGAAAATTTTAATAAATTAAAAAATAAATTTTTTTAAATAACCTAACATATAATATAATTTTTAAAAATTTCATTTTTTGAAGAAATTAGTATTTTTGTAGAGGTATATAGTCACAATATTCACCGGGTAACTGACGCCATTGAGCACGCATTAACTATAACCAAAATTTCTCGAAAAAATGCATTTTAAAATATAGAAATTATACAAATGTAATTATAAATAGTAATTTGATGTTAAATGAATTTTTCGATAGGATGCAACAATTTTTTTAAAAAATGCATAAACCGCAGCTTTAAATTTTGTATACCAAATGCACACAATTTATATATATATATATATATATATATATATTAAACGATTTCGATTTGAAAATCATCATCAGAATACAAAATTTGTGGGAATAATATTTACAATATACTATACTAAATGATGCTTAAATTTTCATGCACTCAGAATAGATTGAATATACTCATATTACTTTGTTGCTTGTTCAATAATTGATGTTTGTTATGGTTTTAAATTATTAAAGCCTCTTCAATCTTTGTATTGGATGTTGTCATTATTATATTAAAATTGTGCTTTTTAGCATGATGTTGATGCATACACAGGTACAGGGTATCCATAAAGTTTTTAGAGAATTTTAAAAATTCATTAATATTACAAGTGAAGTTGTATATATATATATATATATATATATATATATATATATATATATATATTGTATACAAAACTAGTGTTGATATCATTTGTCTTTTATATGTATGGTGATTTTGTAAAAGATTATTAAACAATTGCAAGATGGCAATTAATATTCTCGGAAATATTATATCAAAACATACAACATAATACCGCATATTACATTCGTATTGCTGTAAAACTAAACTTGCATTTATACAACCTAAAATTCATGTTTTGTTATACAAATATAATTGATTTCAACTGACCTGATTGAATCACTGCAGCACATGGCTCCAGTTTGGTATCGAGATGCTAGCTCTTGAAACAATTGATTTTAGGATTGAAGGGAATTTATAGTGGAAATTGTATCTTCCGCGGGATTTCTATCGACAAATTTTGTTTTCGAACAAATTGTTATGCACAAGAGACATGCTTAGCAACATTTGGGGACAGTTATGTTGCGGCCAAACATCATTTCCACATCTATACTACAAAGAACATGTTACATTGATATCAAAGATCTGAAAAATTTGTGCATGAACAACCAAATGATATTAAAATACTAAAAAAACTAAGAATTTAAAAATAATTACATAAAGAAGAAAGATAAAGAGCAAATAATAAACAACAAATTTTGACTATATATATATATATATATATATATATATATACATATGCTTAACAGCTGTTCATTAATGGTCTTTAAAAATTCAATTGTAATATTTTCTGCTATTTTCGTTTCGTGGTGTTTAATTAATATTTTAAAATTAGTTTTTTGTATGGGTGTGCATGTAAAAATACTCCCGCAAACAATAATCACAAAAGGTCTTATGTTCTCGACTGAAAAAATCGGCTGGTCTTACCGATGTATGAATAATTGTATTCATCACATTTGTAAATATAGACGAGTTCAGATGACAAATCAATGGATACTTTATCTTTGTTTGCAAAAATAACTCCTGTCCTAATCGATGTTAACCCTTTCACTGCGTTTCATGAATTTTCAGAAATTCTCAATGGGTGATGTATTATCATGTTTTTGAAGAGTAAAACTTATCGTACAGCTGGTACCATTATTTTATGCACTCTGTGACTATGATCGAATATCGCAGTAAAAGAAGAAGTTTTTTTCAGAGATGTGGACTGAAGTCGAATTTCGCAGTCAGACATAATGTTGGCCCTGTGACTAAAGTCGAATTTCGCTGTGAAAGAGTTAATATTTGGCAAATTGTTGATGTTGGTAAATCTTTGCTAAATATTTTATATAATTTCTTTAATATTGTTGCATTCTTTGTGATATAAGCTAAAGTCAAAATTTTTTTGTAATTAATATATCACTTCGTTGTATATTATTATTGAATTTTGAATAGTTCACATTGTTAATTATGTTTTGTGGATAGGTATGTTTGATAAGATCAATAAGTTTGTCTAGGCTCTGTGCAAAATTTTTATAATTTGAACAGCTTGTAAATACTTTATCTACTACACACTTAACTGTATTTCTCTTGTGAATTTCATCACAGTACGAATTGAACGGAATATAAATATTTGTTTTTTGCAGATTTTTATACTAATTTGTAATTATTTCATTTTAATTCTTTGATATTGTAATATCTAGAACGTTCAAGCTGACATCAATTCCATGCCCACTTGTAAATTATATTTCTTTGCAAATGCTATTTAAAAAGCCTAAAAAATTATCAGCCTTCTTTTGTTATAAATGCGGCAATGCAATTTGGAAAATAAAAAAATCGATACAAAAAGCCTAAATTGAGAAATTTCCATTGTAGAAAGAGCTGCGTTTGCATAACGCTAATAAAATTTTTGTAGTTATTGTAGTAAAATATTTAAGTTGTATTTAATGCATACATTAAATCTAAGCAAAATATTTAACTTGATTTAATTTATTGATTTCATATCTTCCACAAAATTTCGATTTCATGCGTATATAAGGTCTCTCTTTGTATATGATTAATATTAAGTCAAATTTGCTCGGTGCATTAAAAAAGTCATGCTCTTTAAAACTCTGCTAAAAAGTAACCCACTTTTAGTTACTCATCATTTGTATCCATAATTTTCTTTTGTATATTATATACAGAAATTTTTTAAATATATACAATAAAATAGTGTTTTTACAAAAATATAAAACCGTTTGCGATCAACAGAAGAAAACAACTTATTGGAGGTATAGTGTGTCAATTTTTGGTGAAAATCATAAGAATTTTTTTAAAACATGTCTTTAGGTTATCTTTGAGCAATGGCTAAAATTCAACCACATTGCAAACGGAAAAAAAATCAAAATTTTCCATCACTAGATTCACTCATCCGAATGGAAGTATATGACATGAGGTTTTTCCAAACTTGTTGAATGCATATCTATATGCCATTCTATGTTCATTTATATATCATTAACTATGCTATCAATTGAAGAAATGATAGATTAGGTAAAATTGATTACAACTTAGTTTGAGTGTTTAGATTAACATCAAAGGCTAGTTTTCAATGAAAATTACCTCGCCACAACCTAAGAGACGTATAATAGATTAATGGAGAGCTCATAAACATGTTTAATACGATTTTATAGACGGTATTCGATTATGTAAGCTTTAGCCTTGTAATCTAATTTGCAGTAAACGATAAACCCCCATTCAACACAAAGGCAGAATTGACTAAAAACTACATTAGCTGTAGCACAATATGTGCAAATCAAATCTTAAAATTAAGAAACTAAAATTCATTGAATGTGTTTCTTAAGTCAACGTCTACTTACTTGTAAATGATGTATTTCTCATGATCAAGTTTAGCAGCATTGAAATGTTGATGAACAACTGGTTACATTCAAAATGTTTTGAGGCTTGAGTCATAATATTGAACTTTAAAGTAATGGATCTATACAAGCAATTACAAAGCCCATGTAAGTGTGCACTTGATTCATTGCAAAACTAAATAATTATTGGACCAAATATTGCAAGTTCTACCATCCAAGTGCTGACTGTACTATTAAGATTTGGGCTAGGCCTAGATTGACTATGACATGGACTTGCTTTTAGCACTTCTATAAATGACAGTGAGAGAGGGAAACCCTAATAAATGATGCAAGATTTCCAGTACAAAATCAGTGTTGACAGCTCTCTTGTGCTGATATCTATAAAATATTGTCCTGGATACAATCCCTTTAGATCACAGATTACTTAAATTTTTTATCTATTTTAAATCGGATTTAAAAGTTTTTACATAAAAATATCTTTCGCATTCAGTTAATCCAGTGAAATAAAAATGCTGCATTTCCTTTCCAATTGCTAGCTACAAAATGACAATAGAGTTTATAGTACTATATGAAAGTCATTATGCTATATTAACACAATGGAAAAGTTCAATTTGACTTTGTGAATACAACTTGCCTTTGTTTGGGATAGCTTTATAATGCTTCTACCAACGTTTTGCTTGTTCTTCATTGCGAGTCTATGAGTTCTGTTAACTTACCTCGATTCGCATAAATACCATATTAAAATGGGTAAATGCAATAACATAACATTAGGGCAATATGTGTATTTAAAAATATTAATTATACGCATGGGCGTAGTTCTAAAATTTAAAGCGGGTATACGCTAATTGCCAACTCAAAATCAAAGTATATGAGATATGTATATTCATACAAACGTTGGCGCTGGGTATATGGGTTTTTGAAAAATTCCGAGTTCGGGCCCAATTTTCCGTACACAATCTCATATGGGGTCCTCATTATCAAAAAAAAATTGGGAAATTTTTTTTTGGGGCCTCATATAGTATGTTGGCGCTGGATATTTGGGTTTTTGCTCAAAACTGGCGTTGGGTACAAAATGAAAAAACCCATATACCCAGCGCCAGTATATATATATATATATATACATATATATATATATATATATATATATATATAGAG